>JASDQU010684159.1:57181-78747 GCA_032191745.1 Picea mariana | reverse complement strand
AACCCTGTGTGCAATTAGAAAGTCTCTCTCTCTCTCTCTTTATACTAACCCCGTGTGCAAAGTAGATGTTAAATGATTCTTTCTTTTATAATTTTACAGTCAAATTTAGAACAGATTTTTAATTAGAACATAACATAGTTTTAATTTGGGTTTTCTTTTACAAGGATTAATGGATCAATAGATTTAATTCCAGTTTTTAGTTACAGCTTTCTTACTTCAATTTTATATATATTTCATTTAATTAGTTGTTGGTTAATATAGATTGTTAATTTACTTTTTAATATCAGTTTTTAATTTTTGTTTTTAATTATTTCTTTATTGCAGTTTGAATGGTTAGAGTAGACATAGCATAGTTTTCTTTTATGCAATTTCCTTTCGTAGATTAAAATGCAATTAAATTTCTTAGTTAAACAATGATGATCTCGTTATGTTGTTGATGGTTTATACATGAATATGCAGGGTATTTAACATTACTTTTATCATGGCTAAGTTTTCATTGGATTGTTTACTCCACACCTTTCATGTTGCCATCGAGATTAGTGTTGAGCTTATACCATTGGAATTGTCCTTTGTTGTCAAGTGTCATCGAGATATCATCTGTCACAATCGAAGGCATTCACACAACCACCAACATTATATTTGAATTGTCATAAGTTAAAAGAATAGTTTTCCCGCTTTCATAGATATAGTTTATTGCTTTCATAGCTTAGGAAATAGTCTTATTTGTTGTTGTAGGATAGATAGACTTTGCTTTGATAGATTAGATACCAGTTTGCTCAAGATTTAGTTGTTAGTCTTTCTTGCTCTCAATAGACTAGATTTCCTTTCATGCATTGCATTGAGCATTTAAATTTCCTTTCATGCAAGAGAAATAGTTTTGCATTTGGCATTTAGTCCACTTGCCTCTTAGGCTAGATAGTTGTTCAATGAGAATTTTTTCTTGCAGTAGTTAGTTGCCTTTGCTTACTTGTCTTTTGATTTCGTAGGTTAGTTAGTTTCCTTTGCTTACTTTTCTTTTGCTTTAGTAGGTTAGTTAGGTATCTTTGCTTACTTGTCTATTTGCTTTAATAGGTTAGATAGGTAATTTTTATTACTTGCTTATTTATTTTCTTTCATAGGGTAGTTTCTCATTGAATGTAGGTTGGAAAGTTAAAGAAATTTTCTTTTGTCATTTGCTTATTATGCTTAGTAGTTTGTTTTTTCTTATTGTTAAACTAGTTTGCTTTACATAGATTTTTCGTTTGCTTTCTTAGGAGCTATCCATCGACCCTTGGCCCAAAAGTACTTAGGTTACCTAGTTTCATTTTTCTTAGTAGGGTTTTCTCATTAGATATCTTTGCTTGAGTATATTAGCCTTAGATAGTTGGGTTCCTTAGTTAGACTATACTCCTACTAGCCTTCTACCTTTGGCATTTATTTTTCTACAACTCTAAGTTTACTTACCGCGGGTTGACAATTTAATTGAGGGTTTTTACTGTGTTTTTAGTGCATATAGAACACCCATCAAAAAAACAAACATTCAAAAAAACAAATTGAACATCAGTTTTAAGACCTTCCCCGAAAAATCCTTCTTGATCTTGTGGTATGTTTTCAATAATCCTGAATGTTCTCCTATGGGAGAAGTGTGAAATTCTAGAAGGACATTTTGTTTTAGTTGGGAATACTTACATAAATATAGGCGATCATGATGCCATAGAAAATTATTCTTCCATACAAAATTATATAATGAACTGGGGTCCTCGTGTAGTTGTTTCATTATCTTGCATGCATCTTGATCTTGCTTCCATTGTATCCTTGCTTCTTCCACCCAATTAGATTGCAGGACAGAAATAGAACATAGTGAACCTTCTATTTTTACTTCTTTTCTTGAAAGGGCATCTACCACAACATTATTTTTTCTCTTTTCGTTGATAATTTCAAATTCATAACCTAGCATCTTTGTAGCTCATTTTTGTTTCTCTTATGAAGATAAGTGTTTCTCCAAGAAGTACTTCAAACTGTGATGATCTATTTTTACTTTGAAGTGTCGTCCTATTAGGTAAAGGAGTCATTTCTTAACTGCATGTATTATGGCCAACATTTCTTTTTCATAAATGGGTTTAACTAAGTTTTTTCATTTAAGTTGGTTTATTTCAAAGGAAAGGGGCCTTCCTTTGCATTAAAATTGCACCAATTCCATGGCCCGAGGCATCACACTCCACAATAAATGTTTTTTTAAATTCAAGTGTGGTCAGGACGAGACTTGTACACATAGCCTCCTTAAGTTTTTAAAAATATTTGGCTACTTCTTCGGTCCAATAAAATGATTCATTATTTAATAATGTTTTCAAAGGTTCTTCTATTTGACCATAGTTCTTGAAAAACTTACAGTAATAGCCTTTAATCCTAATAATCCTCCAATTTTCTTCAAGGTTTTGGGAACTATGCATTTCCTCATAGCTTTAATTTTGTCAGCGTCTACTTTTGCACCTTCATGAGATACAATATGACCCAAATATTCCACTTCTTGAACCCCAAAGGCACACTTGGAAGTATTTTCATAAATTTGTTGTTCTTCTAATTGTTGTAATACTTTATCAACATTTTGTACATGCTCTTCCCAAGATTTGTTGTGACTAGTATGTCATCAAAAAATATTAACACAAAATTTCTAAGGGCTCAAAAATAGAATCCATCAAGATTTGAAATGTTGAAGGTGGATTAGTAAGTCCAAATGGCGTAACCAAAAAGTGATAATGACCTTCATTTGTTCTAAAATATTTTTTAGGAATGTCTTCCTGCCTCATTCTTATTTGAAGATATCCCAAACAAAGATCTAGCTTCGTAAAGAATTTTGCTCCATGGAATTCATCTAATAATTCATTAATGATAGGAATATGGAACTTATATTTGATGGTCATTTTGTTTATTTGTCTATAATTTGGACACATATGCCATGAACCATCATTTTTTGTAACCATCACCACTGGTGAAGAGAAATACCTTTCGCTAGGTTGAATGATGTCGGCCTCTAACATTTCCTAGATAATGTGTTCAATCTCACTCTTCTATGCATATGGATACTTGTAAGGCCTAATGTTAGGTGGTACACTTATTTGTTGCAAATGAATAGCATGGTCATCATATTGAGTAGGTGGAATACCCTTAGGCATTTCACCAAATACCTTGGAATCATTGTTGATAAGTATTTGGAGATCTAATGGAGCAGAGGATATAGATGTTTGAACATCAAGTGAGCACAATTGTGAAATTACACCATGGTGTCCATTTTTAAGTAATTTTGTCATGATGTTAGAGCTTATCACTCTAGAGGGTTTCCCTTGGATACCTATAAGTTCAATTTCCTTTCCATATGAGGAAAATCTCATGAAACGATCGTTAAAATTAATGCCTATTGTTCACAATGATTGTAACCATTGGACCCCTAATACAACATATGAACCACCCATTTGGATGGAAATCATGGGGCTATCTAAAACATACTCCCCCATGTTGAGATTAATACTATGGAATTTCTTTAAGCAATTTATGGTACCTCCATCTGAAATCATTACTTGAAACTCGGGTGTGGGATATACAAAGCAATTGAGATCTTTTGATAATTTGTAATTGATGAAATTATGGGTACTACCATAATCAATCAATAATGTTACCTTTTTATTTTTGATGTATCTTTGTATATTGATGGTTTGTGGAGTATTGATGTTGGCCAATGCATGATAGGAGATTGTTGGAGTAGTTTCTTCTATATCTATATCTTGTGGTAGTTCCAATTCCTAATATTCTTCCTCTTCACATTCTATGTAGAATAATTTCTTCTCATCGCATTTATGCCCCTTATTGTACATGTTGTCACAATTGAAACACGGTCCTTTCGATCTTGTTTCATCAAAGTGTTTAGGTGCCAACCTTGTTGGTTGAGGTATGGTTGTATTATGAACCCCAAAACAATCTTTGCTTCTTGTGTATGCTCCAATGGTATACTTGTGTGTAGCCTTATTCTTGGCTTGAATATGATGAGAAATTTGCATAGATTCCATAATATTTGTAGGATGTCTTAAAAAAATCTCATGTTTAATGTCTTCTTTTAATCCACCCATGTAAGCTTCCAACAAATGTTCATCACTTATATCATCCACCCTTGTGTCCAATACTTGAAATTCTGAATTATAATCTTCAATATCACTTAAGTGCTTGATTTTTGTCAATTGACTCAAGTAGTCATGTTCCCAAAATTTCTCGTATTGTGATTCTAAGTATCTTGTAAATAAACCCCAAGTATAATGATAAAAAAGGGGCTTCCTTTTAACTACACATTGATACCATTTTTATGGTTTTATCACAATGTTCAAAGTTTCTATGTGAATCATGTTCTAATCATCCATAATATTATGCAGTTCAAAATATTGCTCTATTTGGTTCACCCAGTTAAATGCCTTTGTTCCATCAAAATTATTTAATTAAATATTGGGACATTTTAATTTAGGACCCCCATAGTAATTAACTCCACTATTAGAGTTAAATCCACTTGAAAATTGCTTATTATCAACAAGTTGTTCAACCTGAATACTACTTGTATTTTCATGATTTCCTTGCATTTTGATACCTCCTTTAGGGATTCTCTCATCTAGAGCATGAAATATCATGGAAGACAAGTAATTTTCCAATTCCTTAATGGATTTTTGTATTTCATCCATCTTCTTAACCATCTTATTTTCCATTTCATCCATTTTTCTTTTCATATTTTCATTAATCTTATGTTCCATT
Source organism: Picea mariana (assembly GCA_032191745.1). NCBI lineage: Eukaryota > Viridiplantae > Streptophyta > Pinopsida > Pinales > Pinaceae > Picea > Picea mariana. Next base: position 73,980 of record JASDQU010684159.1, on the reverse strand, counting down.
TGTTCCATATTTATTTTCATATCTTCCTTATTTTCATCCATATCCGTTTCCGTGTCAATATTATTTTCATTCGTATTCTTCTCCATCTGTTCCCTATTTTTGGTGATATTATTTTCCATTAGTTCTCTATTTTCAATTATCTTTTTTTCCATCTAGTGATAAATCTCTTGGATTTCATCTTGAGTCATGGTTGAGATATATGGAGGTTTTGTTGGTGAATTAAATTTTGGAGGAGCCTTTGGAGACAGGTGAGAAAATAATAATTTTCCTATTTTTCCTCTTTATCACAAATTTGGAATCACCAAAAATAGATCTTCCAATAAAAAGTTATGCCAAATGTAAGTTGCGTACCTTTCAAACCATTAATTTGGAGTCTGACCTCATGGTCGACCTTCCTTCTAATGTATTTTTAAAATTTTGTCTTGGATTACTTTTATATGTCTTCTCTACTATTCCAAAAGTTTGACCAAAATTTGATGTGCCAAGTGAAAGTTATGGTAACTTTCCCAATCCTTGCTGATTTTTGGAATTTTTTGGAGAGTGAACTTGTACATAATTCCACATGTCCAATATTTAATACCTAATTATGAAATTTGGATCACCTATACTAGGATATGTCTCCTCAATATCCATAAATTTTCGTTGTCTGAAACCTCCCATAAAAAAAATTATAGCGAAAATCCCAAGATGGCTAGTTTAAAACTGAATTTAGGATGAGTCAAAAACCCTATCTTCCATAGTCTATATCTCTGAAATTATAATGACCCAGAAGATTAAATTTGTACCACGAGTACCATGATATGTTTTTTAAGTAAACTCCAACTTCCACTATTTGAATCATCCCATAAAACCAATTATAAAAAAAATGCTAAGATGACTCACTTGGAGAAGAAAAACCCTAGGACCAATGTTTTGATACCAAATGTTATGATCCAATGTATTAAAAATGATAAAAATTCAATGAATAAAGACCACTTCGAGGGGAAAACCTCTGTTTACAATATATACAATTTGAAATACAATATGAGATGAGAGAAGATGACCCTAAGACTATGTCTCCTTGGTATATGTATATGTAGATGTAGATGTATATCTATATATGTGTGTGTGTGTGTGTGTGTGTGTGTGTGCGTGTGTGTGTATATATACATGTATACACACACCCACACACACATATAGGAGACAAAGGGTACACTGAAGGGTTCTAGTCAACATACATTTATAACACTACAAATATAATAATTCAATATGTAGGGCTTAATATGGGTTTTACACATGACATGGGGATTTGTCTAGGTCTTAACATTGTGACACTTAGTTTGTTAAAAAGTAAATGAGACAAACTTTACAACATAAACTCATGTACACGAAATGCATCAAAAAAATTAAATGTTAACTCACATGGGAATCAAAATTGATAAAATCATTTTCTGATGTAAATGTGAAATTCAATTAATTTCATTTACTTCTTTGTTTCGCAAGAATACAAAAAAATTATTTTCACAACTTAAATATGTATCTGCAATTCATTAATTTCTTTTTAAATGACTCATTGATAAATTTGTACCTCCTAAAATCATTAAGTATTAAAAAATATTATAATTATGATTGTATATTAGGTTCACCAATGTCAAGTAAAACAACACTACCGATGTAGACTATGCATACCTTTGGGTATATTAATAGTTCAAGGGTATTTCAAGAGTAAGAAGACTAAGATACTAGTTGAAGACATAAGGAAACCATTTCTAGTTATTTAAACAAAATCTTACCTTAATCACATCATTGTCACTGTTTTATTAGTTAATGAGTTGTTTTTCTCCTTCCTTGGATGATGTCGAGTACAACACATGCATATATAGATAGAGGTATAAAAACACTTCAAATATACATAGAGCACTCCTACATGACCACGAAAAAGGATATTGTGTGACAATATCCCTAGACCAGAGTTTGTAGAATTTTTTGATTATGGGGGAGTCGACCTTAGAGTTTAGATATTGAGTCTATGAGACTACTATATATAAAAAAGTGATTAAATGATGTGGAATTTGCAAATTTTGATGATGACACATCACCTCAAGATTCAATGTTTTTTTAACTAACCATGTGTGTAATATGATTATGCATTGTTATCCTCACATAGAGAATAAAAATTAACACATCATTTATTAGAACTAAAAAATTCATTATGTTTAAAAATTCAAGTAGGATATTGAACATGGAAACCTCCAGTTTGTGAATCTAGAGTGAGAATATGGGACCTACACATAACAATCCCTCTCTTTATTATTATAATAATTCCTAGGAATTATCATGAGAGGTACAAAATTTGAAAAGTCAAGTGAATGAGAAATGCGCATACCTTAATGAAATAAAGGGAATGCCGGATTCGTAGGGATATAAATAAGAAAATTGAGAAAAGATATCCTCAGTAAATAGGACCTTGGTTAGGATGATTAATACTTAAATGCCAAAGGTTGGGATATGACTCTATAGTAGTTGGTTGGTCGATTAACCAATGCGATTTACCAAGGTAGAACATTTTATTTTGGTCAAAACTACTCATTGAGCATGTGACATAGCGTGTATCTTCATCCAAGAAATGGTAAGTTTTCATGGTGTACCAAAATTTATTATGTCAAATTGAGATTGGAAGTTCAGCTTGAAATTTTGGAAGAAATTGCTTCAACATTTGCACACAAAATCAAGTCCTAGTACAACATATCATCCAAAACATGATGGATGAATAGAAATATTTAATGTAATATTGGAATATATACTCAAAATTTATGTAATAAATCAACCTAAGTGTTGGAAATATTTCCTTCCACTGGTTCAATTTTCTTACAACAATGGTTACCACCTTACACTTCAGAAGATCGTGTATGAAGCCTTGTATGGAGGAAAATGTAATTTTCCAATTAGTTGGGATAATTTGGAAGTGTGAATGACTCTAGGAAGTGGAATCTTAGAAGAAATGGAAAGCATACTAAAGCACATGTAGTGAAGCATGAAGACTACATAGGATAGAAAAAAAGGTTATGTTGGTAAGAAGAGGATAGAATGAAATATCCAAGTTGGTGAGAAAGTGTTTCTTAGAGTTAATCCAAGAAGCTCAATATGTTTGGGTAAATGGAGGAAATTGACCCCAATATATTGTGGATCTTCCAATATTTTAGTGCAAATCAATCCAGCAACTTACAACTTGGATTTACCACCGCATTTGACTATTCATAATATATTTTGTCTATCGATGCAAACCATGTTTTGGATTTTGATGCTATAGATGAAGGAAACATGGGGTTTCCATGCTAAAACCATAATGATCATAGGAACTCAGTATCAACATCTATGGAGTAGAGTTTTTAATTGGGTCAAATGTTTTTTCCAACATTACTTACAGGAGCATGACACATGGGAATTAGAGTCCAAGATAAGGGGAATTTATCCTTGTTTGAAAATAATTTATCTCTAGGGATGTATCACTTTTTAGGGGGGGAGTAGTTGTGACACCTTATTTTACATATTTATTATTTTTTTCACCTAGTTATAGATGGTTGACTTATTTGATATTACAAAAATCATGAGACATTATTACTTTTGTTGATGTTGTGATTACATTTTGAGGACTATGTTAATTTCATTATATTATGCACTTCTAATTGTCATAGGACATGTGATTTCTTACAATATGTAAATATCAATTTATCTTAGAATATGTCCATGTGTTGTTAGGTTATCATGATGAATGATAATGTTATCCTGGTATTCTTTAAGTTCTTATGTGATGTTAAGGAATGAAAGATATTTGCTCAATATTTTCAATCATGTGTTCTTTATGAAACTAACATGGTTATTCTAAAAAAATGAGTTATAGGACTATGATCTTGTGACCCACACTAACCTGGATCGGAGGTTGGGAGTAGCTTAGAAAAATAATATTGATGTTGTGAAATTCTACTCTAAGGAAGGTATCTTTCTCAATTAGGACAACCTAGACTAGTTCTTAAGACTTTATGTAGTAGGGAAAATGGGAAATGAAGATTTGTTTTATGAAATATTGTTTCTAAAGTCTAATTAGGGCTTAAGGTGCAAGGGGGGTGAGATAAATATAGTAATTTACTATCATGTGACATAAGTGAATCTATCCCTAATTCTAATTTCTCTATAAACACTATTTATGACTTCCAAATACATTTATGTGGGGGATTAATGAGGATGGAGAGGGGAGGAGACCAAATAAAGGAGAAAAAGTAAGAACCTTTAGGGGGTTAGAAGATGAGGATGAGAACAATGTTTTTTAGAAAGATATTGTTGTATATTTTTGTTAGGATGAACATAGAGACTATCATTAGGAGTATTGGTTTTATTGTGTTGCATTTTATTATTTGGCTTATTTTCTTTGAAAAGGGAAACATTTGTCACTCAACCTGTGAAAGTGATTGGAGTAGCTCATGGTTGCTTACAACATTGTCTAAGTGGGTAAGATGAGGTCAATGTTGTACTATTTATGGTCAAAAAAATTCCTTCCACCAACAATGCAGAATCACTCAATGGAAGACACCGACAATATGGACCTTCGTGCATATAACAACCTTTTAGAACCTGACATATAGCATATATATGATCCAAATGTAACATAAATTAGGACACATCAGTTGCCACATAGTAAACATGTAGGATAAACTTGGGACCAAGTTAGTAACCATATATAACATGGTCATGAGCTAGCGTATGACAAAGAGATGAGATGGAAAATGACGTGGACATTCGAGATCTGGGATTTTTTTTAATGTCCCTTTCCAAATGATTCCTCTAGGGATTAACGAAATAGCCTAAGTAATTCTTGTAGGCTATAGTTAGGGTACAAAAGGGAATTAATTATTTACTTAATGTCATGGGCATGGGATTTAAATTAATTTTAAAAGGGGACATTGAGTAAGTGGTTAAAAAGGCACCTAAGTGACTTTCAAAATATGAAACGTCACTTAAAATTATTAAAGGGTAAAATGGTCGCAAAAAGGTGAATAGAAGAATAAAAATGAAAAAGAGGGCGTCCTCTCTCATTCTTGCATTGGTATTTTTTAATTTCTCATTGAGAGAGTTCATTGTGGTTTGTGGGAATTCTTGGGACGAAAACCCTAGGAGTATTTTCTAAGATTGGCTTCGGTGGTGAGAAAAATCCACCCTAGTTAGTCATTGTGGGAGGAGATCACGCAGATTTCTTCATTGTGCTTCAGGGTAGATGAACATATCTTCTTGATATCAAGGTTTCATTGTGTGGACTATTGTTTTACATTGGTAGTTGAGATGGGAGGAAAGGAGGGTGAGATGATATTGTAAGACTAAGATTTCTAAGTGTGGAGGATGAGAATCTCTGGTGGGGGTTGAGTTCCATTTTTCTAGGCACATATAGTGACTGATGGGAACATATATGAGTGTAATAACAGTGTATTTACTTGTGGGTTAGTTTCATCACTGCTTGAGAATCGATTTATTGTAAGAGGGAAAACAATCCTTCATTTGGGGGTGGAATTTATGCAAATAGAAGTTCCTCACTGGAGTTTGTCGTTGCTTCTTTGGGAATGAGTCATTGCAGACTAGAACTTGTCATATCTGTTGTGAGAAATATCACTTTTGGGTCGATTTTCTTGTTTTATGTGGTTGATCTCTATGGGATTTCTTAGCTAAGTGTTGGGCTGAATTATTTTCAAAATCTGGGCATGTCTATTGTGGGAGAAGTCGACTTTCCTATGGAAATTATTGTTATTGATGAGACACATTGTATTTCTTCTAAAGACGTCTTATTTCTTAGTTATATGATTTTTTTTCTCCACTCTCATTCATTGGCAGTGATCTCCATGTATTTTACAAGTTACCTACAACAATACCAATATCATGTTCTTATATATTCGTTGTTGTTTATTTGAGTAAATTTCTTGTATTATGTTGATGTAGAGGTGTGACTTTAATGCTTATTTGAGTCCTCAATTAGTAAAGGTTATAAATACTAGTAGTATGTTAATTTTGTGAAAATTGTTGTTGTAATATCCATATGTGAACCATTTGACCAATTTTCTCAAACCATAAACCAAGCAAAAATTAAAAAAAATGGTCGGAACATTAAAGTGGTATCAAAGCCCAAAATATTGCTAGCCATGAGGGGATTTAAAATTTCATGAATCAAGGAAATGTAAAGGGTACATCACCTACAGAATTTAGAGGATGTGAGGGGTAAAAAATATTTTTAACCAGGAAGATATAGTAAAAGAAAACCAACCAGAGGAAGAGCAAAAAGAAGTAGTTATGGGGGATTATAATAAATACATGGCCTTGCAAATTTTAGAGGGAATATAGAATGGGAAGAAACAATTATCACAACTATTGGCATATTTGATTGTTACCAAATAGGAAAACCAGAACCATGGGGGTAATAATGGAAATGGAGGCACTAATGGACACCATGGGGGGAAAATGGTGTAGGGGGTCCCATAAGGAATAATGGAAACCATGCAGAGGGAAGAAACAACCATGTTCATGCACAAGTTGGTACTAGAACTATATGAAGAATCATTCCCAAGCCACTCTTACCTCAGTTCATTGGGAATAAAAAATAGGAATCAAGTACAACAAGGTCAGGGTGATACCTTTGATTATTATTGGATGCAGTACTAGGATATGGGTGAGGGTTTCCAGGAGACCATGTCACTACAGGACTATTTCATATCAAATATAGGAACAAGCCAAGGGAAGTTAATATGGGTCGGCAGAACGGTGATCTCAAGAGGAAGGTTGGGAATCTCACCATTCCCTCTTTTGATGGTTCGAGAAAATCCACAGCTCGATCTTGGGTTCAAAAGTTGGATACATACTTCCAGCTTAATACCATGATAGAGGACAAGGTGATTAAATTAGCTACCCCACATTTGGATGAAGAGGCCCATGAGTGGTGGTACCATGGATCGGTCACTCTGGGACATGCCAACATCACCTCTTACCTAGACTTCACACAGAAGTTGATGGAGTAGTTTGACATGAAGGATCCAAAGATACACTTCATAGAGTTGGCACAACTCAAACATGTTGGGACACCGGATGCATACATCACTGGGTTTCATAGGTCGGTGGTCAAAGTGGTAGGCATATCAGAGCAGAGTTTGGTGATTTTTTTTACAAAATGTAAATCTAAGCCACTACATGGTTGGGTGAAATCCTTCAAACTAGAAACGCTACAAGATTCCATCATCCAGGCATAGGACATGGAAGATGGGTCCCCAAGATAAAATTGTTTTGCAAATTGTTCATTCCTCAAAAGAACAAAGATAAGAAGTCCTTTTAGAAAGAAGGAATGGGAAATAAGAAGATGGATGAGGAAACTCGTAAGGAGTTGATGAGAAAGAATATTTGATTCAACTGTAAAGACCCTTGGGAGCCTAGACATAGGTGTATGGGTAAGGGAAAGGAAAATTATATAGAGGTCCTCTCAAAGAGTGAAGATGAGGAGGAATTAGAGAAAGAACAGTATTGTGAGAAGGACAAATCAGTTGAGGAGTAACCACAAGAGGAAGCCAAGAGTTGATTTATTTCCACTCTATCGAGTGTACCCAAATTTCACACCTTCGGGATTAGGGGTATTGTATAGGTTCAGTGAGTCATTGTATTGATTGATGGTGAGGAAACCCCCAATTTTATTGAATCAGAATTAGTGGCTAAGAGAGGGATTCATACGATGGATTTCAAGGGATTTGATGTGGCAGTAGTTGGTGGGCATGTCATACCTTTCAAATAGAAGATATCGCAGCTATGTTTGACATTGGGAAAGTACACAATGACTAATGAATTCTATGTAGTTGAGTTACAGGATACTAATGTCATTTTGGGGGTTTAGTGGCTTATGTCCATAGGGAGGAATACGTTTGACTACAAGGCTATGAATTTGGAGTTTAAGGAAGCGTATGGGAGGAATGTAGTCTTGAGAGGCATGTCGAATGATGCTCCCAGGATCATCTCAGCCAAAAGGATGGAGGGAATATTCAGACATGGTGATGTCATTTATGCAGTAGAGTGCTTGGTCACTACTGAGAAGCCTTATGGTGGTAGCCATCATCATCATGTGGACATCCATACATTTTTAAGTATACAGGACCGGATATTTGGGCAGATATCGCTAGGGAGACCACCCAACAGGGGATTCAAGCACACTATTGAGTTGGAGGAGGGAGCCAAACCAGTAATCACCACTCCCTACAGGAAAACTAATAAATTCAAGGATGAGATTGAAAATGAAATTAAGGAGCTACTAGAGATGGGACTTATTAGGCTGAGTACAAGTCCATTCACTTATTCGACAGTGTTGGTAATGAATAAGGATTGTATGATGTGGATGTGCATCGATTACAAGGTGTTGAATAAGAAGACAATTAAAAATAGGTACCCAATTCCCAGAATAGATGAGATACTAGATGAGTTGCACGAGGTAGTATATTTCTTGAATATTGATCTTCGATTAGGGTACCACCAGATCAGAGTGACAGAGGACATCCCAAAAACTTATTTATGATGCCATTGTGGGCACTACGAGTGTTTTTTCATGCCATTTGGTTTGAATAATGCACCAGATACTTTTCATTCATGCATGAATCACACCTTCAAAAAAAAGATAAGAAAATTTCTCTTGGTATTCTTTGATGACCTCCTGATTTATAGCAGGAAATGGGAGGATCACGTGAAGCACTTGGATGAGATCCTGAGTATCATGGAGGACTAGTCTCTATATGCCAAAGAGTCAAAGTGTGAATATTTCATAACAGAGATTCTATACTTGGGATTTGTGTTCAGTGCACAGGGAGTGCAGGTGCATAGGGAGAACATGCAAGATATGTTGGATTGGCCACCACCCAAAAATACCACACACCTATGTGGCTTCTTTGGGATTTGCAGTTATTATAGATGGTTTTTGAAATGGCTTTCACAGTTGGTCGCACCACTCATAGACCTCACAAAGAAAGGAACATTCAGATGGACCGAAGAGGCTCAAAAGAAACTTGCCCACATGAAGGAAGTTATGAGCACCTACCCAGTTTTAGCACTTCCTAACTTCACTTAGCCCTTTGTGCTTGAGTGTGATGCATCAAGTGAAGGGATAGACACAGTTTTGATGCAATAGAAGCATCCAATTGCATATGAGATCATAAATCTCACAGAGTCGAAAATACTATATTCCATCTATGACAAGGAAATGCTCGCCATCATGCATACTTTGAATAAGTTTAGACAGTACCTAGTACATGGAAAATTTGTGGTTAAGTTAAACCACAACAACTTGCGGCACTTTCTAAGGAAGAAAGACTTGAATGAAAGGAATAAGAAATGGGTTAGAAAACTGTAGGCTTATAATTTTGACATTGAGTACGTAAAGGGTAAAAAGAATGCATTTGCATATGGTCTCTCCAGAAAACCAGAGGTTTTTTCACTTGCAGAGGTTTCGACAGATTCGAAATCTCAGCTCTTGGCGGAATACTCCAAGAATAAATTTGCTTATGAGGTGATGGACCACAGTGGATATGATGATAGGTATAAAGTGGTGGATGACATCATCTACTACAAATATTGTATATATCTGGTCCTAGAATATACACTAAAGGAGAAAATCATGGAGGCTATGCACAATACACCATTGGTAGGACACATGGGATTCTTCAAAACCTACATAAATGTCAGGGAGAGATTCAGTTGGAAAGGCCTAAAATATGATTTGTTGAATCACGTGAGAAAACCCATCCCGCGAGACTACTACAACCATTTCCCATCCCAGAGCGGAAATGGGAAAGTATATCAATGGATTTTATCATGGGGATACCAAAGGCCCAAGGCAGAGATTGTATATATGTACTGGTTGATAGTTTGACCAAATTTTCACACTTATTTTCCATATCCTCTTAATATAAGGCAACACAGGTGGCGGATTTGTTCTTCAGAGAGATATTTAGACTCCATGGGTTACCAAGATTCATTTCCATCGACAGGGACAATGGGTTTCTTAGTGCATTTTGGCAGGAGATGTTTAGACTGGATGGCACAAAGTTGACTCCCAACACTAGCTACCATCCTCAGACGGATGTCTAGACTGAGATTGTGAGCAAATGGCTTGAGGTATATCTATGTAACTATGTGTCCAGGCAGCATAAAGCATGGGTGAAGTGGTTACATATGGTAGAAAATTACTACAATACCACTCATCACATGTCCATAGGCATGACACCATTCCGAGCATTGTATGGGTACGATGCTCCGTCCTTTTTTTATTTTTCATTTGGGCATAGCATGGATCCCAAATCCAAGGACTAGATCCAAGAGAGCCAAGACATACTCATATCTCTCAAGGATAATCTACATATGACCTAGAATCAACAAAAGTTATATGCAGACAGGCATAGGGTCACTTTTGAGGTGGGAGACTTGGTTTTATTAAGGCTACAACCATACAAGTAGTCTTCACTAAAGAAGAGAGGCACATAGAAGATTAAGCCACATTTTTATGGAACCTATAGGGTGGTTGAGAGAGTTTGTGAGGTGCCTTATGAGTTGGAATTGTCGGAGGGAAGAAAGATTCATAATGTGTTTCATGTTTCATGTCTCAAAAATACATTGGGGCAACAAGTCACTACTTTGGCGGAGCTACCTCCATTGGATGAGGAGGGGAAGCTAGAACTACTTCTTGAGGAGGTATTGGAGGTCCGAGAGAGGATATTTTGTAACAGGGTGATTCAAGAATACCTCATCAGATGGTGATACTTACCAGCAGAGGATTCCACGTGGGAAAGTGATAAGATCTTGCAACATCCAAATTTGTAGTTGCTTGAGGACAATCAATCTCGGGAAGGGAGGACTGTAATATCCCTTTCCAAATGAGTCCTCTAGGGATTGAATAAATATCTAAAGTAATTCTCGTAGGCTATAGTTAGGCTACAAAAAGGGAATTAATTATTTACTTAATTTCATGGGCACGGGAATTAAATTAATTTTAAAAGGGGACATTGAGTAAGTGGTTAAAGGGTGCCTAAGTGACTTTGAGAATATGAAATGTCACTTAAACTTATTAAAGGGTAAAAATGTCACAAAAAAGTGAACAGAAGAATAAAAGGGAAAAAGAGGGTTCCCTCTCTCATTCTTGCATTGGTATTTTCTAATTTCTCATTGAGAGGGCTCAGTGTGGTTTGTGGGAACTCTTGGGACGGAAACCCTAGGAGTATTTTCTGAGATTGGCTTCGGTGGTGAGACAAATCCACCCTAGTTAGTCATTCTAGGAGGAGATCATGAAAATTTATTCATTGTGCTTCATTGTGGAGGAACATATCTTCTTGACAACAAGGTTTCATTGTGTGGACTGAATTTTTACATTGGTAGCTGAGTTGGGAGGAAATGAGGGTGAGTTGATATTGTAAGATTGAGATTTCTAAGTGTGGAGGATGAGAATATTTGGTGGGGGTCGAGTTCCATTTTTCTAGGTGCATCTAGTGACTGATGGGTGCATATTTGAGTGTAAGAACAACATATTTACTTGTGGGTTAGTGTCATCGCTACTTGAGAATCGATTTGTTGTAAGAGGGACAAAAATCCTTCATTTGGGGGTGGAATTTATGAAAATAGAAGCGCCTCACTGGATTTTATCACTTCTTCTTTGGGAACTAGTCATTTCAGACTAGAACTTGTCTTATCTGATGTGAGAAACATCACTTTTGGGTCGATTTTATTTTTTTCTGTGGCTGAGCTCTGTGGGAGGTCTGAGCTAAGTGTTAGGTCAAATTATTGCCAAAATTTGTGCGTGTCTACTGTGGGAGAAGTCAACTTTCTTGTGGGAATTATTATTGTTGTTGATACACATTTTATTGTTGTTAAAGACATGTTATTTCTCAGTTATATGACTATTTTTATCCACTCTTATTCACTGGTAGTGATCTCTGTGTATTTTGCAAGTTACCTATAGCAATACCAATATCAAGTTCTTATATATTCGTTATTGTTTATTTGAGTAAATTTCATGTATTTTGTTGATGTAGAGGTGTGACTTTAATGGTTTTTTGAGTCCCCAATTAGTAATGGTTATAAATACCAACAATATGTTAATTTTGTGGAAATTTGTGTTGTAATATCCATATGTGAATCATTTGACCAATTTGATCAAACCATAATCCAAGCAAAAATATAAAAACAATGGCCAGAACATTACATACTTGAAAATGTGAATTATTGAAAGTTTTGTATTTTTGGATCTAGATATCTAATATTTGGAAAATTCTAGATGTCGAGGTTCTAGCACATAAGTCTCAAGGTTCCATATCTCGGATCTAGGATTTTGTGAAATGTGAATTATTGAAAGTTCCATATTTCCAGATCCAGATATTCGGGATTATGAAAAATTAAAGATGTGAGAAACTCTAGACATTCAGATATCTGGATGTCCAGCATCTAGAATATGTGAAAAAATATCTTGAACAGTAACCCAGATGCTCAGATTTCGGATGCCAGATAGGACAAGATAGGTCAGATGGCACGTTGGAAGACACGTCTGATTCGAGCGACAGGATAGGTTCGTGGAGTAGGTAGGTCAATAGTGATGGAAGGATAGATGGAAGGTTCTAGATGAGACATGTGAGTATATGGTTCCATATAATCATCATAAGGTTCCATATCCTAGATCCCGGATCCGAGATTCTTGAAAATGAAAGTTATTGAAACTTCCATATTTTTTAATCTAGATATCTAGGATTTGGAAATTTTTCTATGTCTGGATTCCATGTAGGATATGACAACTAGGATGTCATGTGGAATCAAGACATGCATCATCTTCCATGTCATAAGAATAGAGCAAAAAATTCCACGGGCCATACCATTGTGTCCATAACTCAGAATTAGGAAAATTTATATCATCGAAAATCTATTGACAAGCAAAAGATAATGGTAACCTCAAATTTTAAAAACAATATAACTAAGTGAAGAAAAAATTAATAACCTTTAACATCACAAGATGATATAGTGTCTGATATATTGAAGTTCAAATTGATGACCAAATCACATCAAGAAATAAAGTAAAAAAGAAAAAGAATGCCAAAATTTAATCTAATCACACACTAAAGTTTGTAAAATGAGAAATCCCATATCAATCATTTTCAAAATTTAAATGGGGGACCTTTTATTTTTACCAAAATAAATGGGAGGTTGTTGTGGGTACAACTTGGTGACACACTGGGAGAAATTGTTATTTATGTCAACAACATAAGGGCACTAACTTCACATATGAATTTTAAAGATAAGTTCAATAGCAAAATAAATTTTCAAAAATTATGTGTACCATAGTAACACCAAGTTTTTGAAAGTTATGAATCCATACTTTAAGTACTTATAATATATATACCATTCTCAAAGATTCAATTAGTAAAGTTTTTTTCTTGAAGTGTTCAAAAACTCTCGATTGTCTCTAATTTAACCACGGTTTTATTATATAATCATACAACTACATAAGTGTGTTCCTCATCTCTTATTCCCAACATTGCTTCACTAACAAGGAACATCCATAGCCCTGATGAATATGCCTCAATATCATACAAGAATGTCCCCTCTTCCAACAAGAATCCATATCCCTGATGCATTTACTTGCACTTCCCATTATTTTTATAGTTCTTTCTACTTCCTATTAATGATCACCCTTTTAGATATGTATTATAGTATTTCTTATGCAATTGGGTGTCTAGGAAGAAGGGTGATACAAGAGTTTTTTTTATATGGTGAGTATATTTGAATCCTTTTAAATTTTAACCCAGAGGTCTCCTTAGTAGTCATCAAGGTTTATGAATATAATATTGATGTGAGGTGGATGGAACTCAAAGATAAAGGAAAATATAAACTTTCGTTTACTAATGAATTATTGATGCATTTCTTACAAGGCTTATGTGTTCCACCATAATTATTTGTCAATATCCAATAATTATGAACTTGATAAAAGTGTTCCATATAGATCATCACATGAGTTGTGTATGACTTGAAAAGATATCTCCAATGGGTACTCAGAGTTGAACTAACTGCATCAACCTCAAAACTTTATTTATTAAAATCAAATCTTGAAAAGTAAAAGAAAAAAATTAAATAGAAAAAAAATCTAATGACCAAAAGATAACAAAAAAAATAAAAATCAATCAACCAAAAATCTATTATTTACAGAACTAAGATTACCATCAAAAGGTGTTCAAGAAAAATATTTTTTCATCTTTTGGACATTTATAGGGAGATTTAAATCTCCCCTTCCAAATATTTCAAAGTATATGTTGAAGGGACAATCTTATCATAAATATGGAATGGTACCAACCAGAGGTGTTGAAATCTCCCCTTCCAAATATTTCAAAGTATATGTTGAAGGGACATTCTTATCATAAATATGGAATGGTACCAACCAAAGGTGTTGAAATTTTGTATGTTTACCTTTAAATTCACGGAATTTCTCCCATTTAAAACCAATTCTCCAATATGAAAATATTTATTACTGATTGAATGTTTATCGAACCATCTTTTGACTAGTTTTTGATGTTTGTATAGTTTATTTTTGGATTTCTCCCTCTCCTCTTCCAATTTTAATAAGGTATTAATTCTCTGTTGTAAAACAGGGGAAGCTTCTTCTTTACAGGATTGAGCTAATTACAGAGAAGGTAAAAATACATTAAGAGGTAAAATAGCTTCCTTGCTATAGATAAGGAAGAATGGATAATTTCCTAATGCATTTTTATGTGTTACTATATATTCCCATAGTGCATTAAGAAGAGCCTTATGCCAATTTTTTTTATGTTCATGAACAATTTTTTTAAGAATTTGAATCATTTTTTTGTTTGTTAACTCTGCTAATCCATTAACCTAAGGATAAAAATTAGCATAATACTTAAATGTGATTCCTTTCTAAATAAAAATTTTAGTCAATTTCAATGATAAAAAATATGTAGCATTATCAAAGACTAAAGAATTTGGGATGCCAAACCTTGTGATGATGTTTTGTTCTAGGAAATAGACCACTTGATTTTTGTTTACTATCTTCAAAGGAATTGCTTCAGTCCATGTTGTAAAATAATATTTTGTGGTTAATATCTATTTGTGAAGTTGTGATGAATTTGGGCTGATCTCTCCAATAATATCAAGACCTCATTGTTCAAAAGGACCTTCACTTGATTTTTTTCATGTCGTGTAGATGCCTGACAAACTTTGCATTTTCTAACATAAGCATGTGAATATTTAAAAAAAGAGGGTCAATAGTAACTAGCATGAAGAACTTTGCGAGTAATAGTTTCCTCCAAAATTTCCACCTTCTGGTCTATCATGCAACTTATCCAATGCTCTCTTTATTTTAGTCTTCTCAAGATATCTGAACAACACAGTGTCATATATTTTCATGAAAAGAATTCCATTAATAAGTTGGTGTTGAGAAGATTTCAATATTAAAGATCTTTTACTTTTAGATTCTATATAGTGAGGAGTAGTACCATGAGTTAAATAATGTTTGAGTTCAATGTAGTAGCCGAATAAATTTAACATTAATTAATTCCACAAACATAACAGTAACTTCTACTTGATTTCAGAAAATTCAATAATTCCTTTTAATTTAGCACATACGCATGTTAAATTTTTCAACGAATATTAATTTTATAACAGAATAAAACAAATACGTAATTTTAAAATACCTTGGTCTGATGCTAATTCCCCCGTCGATCTGGTTGTTCGTTGCTGAACTGTGTCAAACATTGCCCAAACCTTGTTCCACCCTGCCAACTAGGACAGCTTCCTATCTCCAGGATATCATATGGATATCCTGGCCCCCGTGCCCAAAACCTCCAGCAAACTGGTGCCCCTTGTACTAATCCTTCCTGACTACAGAACTCAAACTCCCCTCTGTGCAAATCCAAGAGAACCCTCCAAAATAAAAAATTCCCCGTAGAATGATCCTCCCTGCCCTCATAAACCTCCTCCCCTCATATCCCTCCTTCACCACCCTTTCACCTCATTTACTTCCTTACCTACACATAGTTAATGCCCCTTATCCAATTATTTATTATTTTATCCTTTCGTATTTATTATCTTATCTTATCCCTTATTAATATCTTATCCTTATATTTAATGTCCTATCACTTCCCGAATACGTAAGTCTTTAACAAATTAAACTTATTAACCCCCTTTAAATTATTTACTCAATTAATTAATGATTATTAATTAATAATTAATTAATCCTTGACAGACATGAACAAGTAATAAATAATAATTAATTAGTTAATATTATTTAAGAAATAATTATTGTTTAGCTAACTTTTTAGGACAGTTAGATTATTAAATTAATTATAATTAATAATCCTATACATCTATTTAAGCAGGGTCGTTACATACACCCACCCTTCAGGAAACTTCGTCCCGAAGTTAAGGTATCTTATGGTACAAAGGAAAAGAAACATGGTTCACACATTCATAACAATTAACCGACACTATCAGTAAGTAAGTCAAGAAAACTCATACATACTAGTGTATATGTACAAGAAATGCATGTGTAGCTAGTACTTACAAGTCTAGTGCATGTACTAATAATCAAAACTATCATCCTTTAGTAATTTATGTATGCATCCAATCCAGTCAGCAAGACTAGTCTTTTATAAAAGACAACAACCAATCAATTGTTTGAGAAATTCTTTAATTACAATTATCCATTTCAACAATTTTATTTAGACAACTGTGGTTTAGTTACGAAATTATGAATATTCATATATACACAT
>JASDQU010684158.1:27026-49830 GCA_032191745.1 Picea mariana | reverse complement strand
TTGCAATGGCCTCTTTAGATTAGATGCATTCTCGTATACAGCAGGGGATTGCCTTTTCAATACATTCCAAGTTCTGCTACATTTCCAGTATTCGTCGACCGAGCTGCACAGTGGATTGATAGATTATTTCTTGGCCTGTTTAAAAAATGGCGATGCAAAGGCATTGAACTCCTATGAATATGAATTGGAATCTGGTTTTCTTTGGCAGTTGCACGGAATACATGATGTCGCTACGTATTTTTCAAAGATGCGGTTGTCTGCATCTCCAGCGTTGCCTGCACATGAAATGGGACTTTGGGGAGACACATTTTGTATATTGTAGATGTCTAACTGGCTCAATATATTGGTTGGAATATGGTCATTGACAAGAAAAAGACGATATCTACTATTCAACAAAGCTGCTTCTAACAATCCATATTGCATCTTGTTCCATGATGTCAATGCTCTCAATGGTCATTATGAACCACTCCTGTACAGAAAAATGTCCATATGCAATGTTGAAGTACCTCATATTTACTTGTCCCTCTTTTGCAAAGACCTTGAATCGCAGTGGGAACGGATTATGCATGGCATAGATTGCCATGGTTTACAGCTGACAACAAATGTTGTGTCTAACTGTGGAGATAGTTTGTTTAATGCAATTTGTTGTTTGGTAGCATTAGAGTTTGATGTGCAGTCGCTACAGCTTTACACTGTGCAGTCCTTTTGCAATGCAATTGTAGGCGGTAGCCAACATGCCTTTAGGTGCTTACATCAACTCTTTTTGCCATATCTCCTAGAAAATATGTTGGTAGTTAGAACTTGGCAGGAATACCTTATAAACATGGCACTTCCATATGAAAAAGGGAATGTGGAGGGTTGCAGATTCTGTTTCCAATGGTTGTCTATGATATTTAGAGTAAATATCCAGGTCTAGTCGGCATTGCCAGATGGCACTGTCCATTTCTGGTTTACTGATTCAAATTACGATCGAACATTTGACATCCTCTCGTTGAAAACAAATACAACACATATCCATTATGAACCTTTGCTTCGACATATCGGTGGTCCAGGGTTGGATGTCCATGCCACCCAAACCGCATTGAATCTGCAAACGCCTGGTATGCTTTTTAGTGAGAATGAAACTCTTGTCGGGTGTGATATGGCCATAGAGGGCTTGAACAAAAAAACGATGTGTGAAATTCATTGCGGTTGTGATGAGCCCATACAGGGCTTAAACAAAAAACGTAGAGTAAGTTATCACAACTTGAAAAAAACTATGCGTCAAATTCGTCCCAGTTGTGATGAGGCCACATAGGCCTTGAACAAAAAACATAGACTAGGTTATCAGCACTCGAGTCAGAGTGAAATTCATGTCAATTTCCATCAACTCATCATGTCCTTGGGCAAGAAACGTAGAGTAAGTTTCCACAACTTGAAAAAGGTCATGCGTGAGAGAAAGAAATACATTGTCAGGCTTCCTATTAGAGAGAAAGACACATATCACAATCTAAAGAAACTCGATTGTGCACAAAAGAATAGAAACATGTGCGGTCACATATCCCAGAATGGTCATGCAACCATCACATTTCGTGCGCTAGCAACAACACCATGAACTACTCGCAATGAAAACCAGGAAACAGTTTCTACCCATACTTCCCTGCAAAAGAAAAATGCAAGACAGACATACATGAAACAAATTAAAGATACTCCTTCCATTGCATGTGCAATTTGTCAGCAACTGAATTTCTCAAAAAACAACAATCTTTCGCGGCTGATTTGCAAGCAAAATACCTTCAGTTGACATCGCACGATAAAGCATTTTCCAGTGGAAAAATTTGTTTTCCATGCAAATGATCGCTTGAAAATGGAAAACTGCCACAGTTTGCAACCCTTGACCAAATAAGATGTAATACACCACTACCAGATGTAAGTGCGCTTACGGAACTTGAGGAGAGACTTGTCTCTCTCTGAATTGCATTTTCTCAAATCGAGCTTTGGGACTATAAACAACAGTAGATGGGCTTAACAAGATCAATTATTAATGTGCCTATTCAACTAAATGTTGTGCAAAGAACCTTGCCACAATTCATTAACAATACAGTGACAATTGTCGTGGCTCTTAAAAGACACTTGGGATACAAAAATGCCCATTAGATAGGCAACTTGCATGTGCATGTTGTTATGAAATCATTAAAGGAATTATGTTTGAGGACATTGTACAAAGCACAGAACATTTGTATAAATGACAACTGTTTGCAAGACAAGATTGTTGAAATTGCACCTGCTGAGGGGTAGTGTCCACTTGGAATATTCAAGGACAAATTCGCTGAGGAGATGAACCTTCCAACACTCTTCCATGGAGATGCACATGGCACTGATATCACAAAACGATTAAGCTATCGTAAAATAGTCTGATGTGAGCTGCTACATTCAAGCGGTTGCTTCTCCTGTCACATAACAAATTTGTTTTTCAAAACAATGTGCATAGTAATAGAGCAAGTTCTCTCCTGCATGTGGGTCCGAATAAGAAAAGCCCAGTTACAAAGAACAAAGTTGTTGGCCAAGGATGTGAAGTACAAAGTAGACTATTGGCAGCGGTTCCACAACAATTCTGTACAGATGCACTGAACATCTTCGTGCCTGAGGTCGAGAAATTAATAGTCCATCATAAATTTGATAGTTCTAGCAAGATTCTAGTGCAGGAAAAAGGAAAAAGAATTGCAGGGGAGGCGGACCAGCCCGGAATTTAGGGTGAAAACATGGATCTTGACGCTGATCTAGATAGCATATTCTGCAACCTTGATCAACTCGAAGACCCAATTCAACATGCCTACCCAATTGACATAGTTGATACCGAAATTTTTGACAAAGATGAATCCTTCGTATTCCAGACTGTTGTTTTTGAAAGTGAATCAAAAAAATTAATTATTGAAAAAAAGATGTCAAAAATAAGAAAAGAAAACATCGTTCATAACTTGAACTTGCCAATATGCAGGGGTCAAAAATCTTTCAACTTCACATGGCAACTGGAGATGCTCTTCATGACTGTGTTCGAGTCATCGAGACCAAGAATGCCAAACTTAAGGACCGGATTAAGGAATTAGAGGAAGCTTTGTTTCCTATGCCATTGCTTAGCAGTCCTTTGGCAATAGCCATACCTTCGACTCCCTGCACCCCTGCAGCAAATCTAAAAGGCTCCTCCAGCGTCCTAGCATCCCGTAGAGGATATTTGGAGAAAAATATCAACAGAAGAATGGAACCGATTACTAAGGCCTGGGTAACATCACAAAATATGGATTCGGTGGGAAGCAGGGCACATAACTTGCTCCAACTTCTGCAGACAGATTTAAAAAAATGAAGAAACTTTCTATTTGCACATGGTCATTTGTTTTGCCTTTCATGTCAACAACATGCCAGAAACGACAAGAAGACAACATGGTCTCTCGTCCACAAAACGACTCATTCAATTAGAAGCATGCTGGAAAGTAAAGGTGAAGAACCTATATCTCATCGTCCAGTCATGTGAGAAAACAATATGAAAGAAAAAAACATTAGTCACAAAACTGGCCAAAATAGACTTATAAGTCAGAAGGACAAACGACTTTCAGGAGCCCAGCTTAATTGTCAACTCATTGGCGTTAACCAAGCAAGATTTTGATAAACAACTTGATAATTTTAAGGCCTTCTCTCTAGAAAAATTTTACAGGATTCTTGAATATCATGAGGAAGACGTGGACAACTGGCTAGTCCGCTATTCGGTGCAGAATGGAGACATTCATCAGTTTCTGTGTAATTTTTCTATTGATCTAACCGAATTAGAAAATGAACTTTTCAGCATTAAAATCTGTAATGACATCAACGTTGCCCCCTTCAGAATCTATATTGAAGAGAACTTGAAGTGGGTCCCCAACGAAATCCAACAGGAAAATGTGTCAGCAAGCAAATAGCAAAATTCCTTCTTGGAACATTCCTATACATCCTTTGTTTATCAATCCAGTTATTCAAGCGGGTCGGCCACGAAAATGAATAGGAATACGCATCAACAAGCAAATACCAAAATTACTTATATGTACCATGCCTGTAAGTATATAATCATAGTCCTTTCTTTATTAATCCAGTTATTCTACCTTTTCTCAATATAGCTTTATAACCAATGTATCATATGTTACCATTTCTACTTTTCAAGTATTACACTCTATCGTTTCCCACTTCTTTCCAATCCTATTTCGTGTACATATTTCTCCTATGGTCCACGAGAACCCCAATTCCAGTCTATATGACAAACACATTTAAATTTCCAGGAATATGTAACAAAGTATTCTTTTTTTCATATATTCAAAATAAAACTATTCTTTTGTCTCCTCATCTATTTATGTGTTGCTGCATTTTTCTTTTCAGCTATGCTGAATGTGAAGACATTATGTTTATTTTATTTCAATTCTCTTCCTTTCTAATGCATATATTTCCTTGTCTTGTCATTTTCAAAATAACATATGCAGTAAATCACACTCAAATTTCACATATCATTTTTCACATGTGTGTGTGTGTGTGTGTGTCATAAATTAGTGTTCACAACTTTATCTTTGCCACCTGTCCTTTATACTGTTTGCGACAGAGGTCGTTACGATTCAAATAGTCAGAGGCTGTTACAATTCAAATAGTCCGAACTCCGCTTGTCAATTTGTATATCGCCGAACTCTGGGTATTCTCTGTAGGCCATGGAACAACAAAGGCCCATTTTTCAGCCTGCCAGCCCCAGAACCCGTGATGCAACAACTGACTAACTATGGATTCAGGGCTCCATCCATGCTCTATCAAATCTCATCTCCATAGTTTATAAAAGTACATATTTCATATGTATAAAAGTAAATATTTGCTTTTTAAAATTACATCTTTGGTATGTGTAATTTATGTTGTCCAGGGACCTTTAATTTCATAAATTTTAATTTCTTCTCTCCATGAGCCCTTGTTTTAAGGAAAGCTAATTCAACAATGCTGGTTTTTTGGTGCTTTTCTCCACAAAACTATGTAACAGACGTTATTATTATTTTTTTTGTGTTTTCTTGTCTATGACCGTATGTAAAAAAAACTACAGGAATGCTACATTTTTTTGACGAGGCGCTTCAAATTCAAATAGTGCCCAAGTCCGATTGTCAATTTGTATATCATGGAACTATCAGTTCTTTTTTGTAGGACACAGAACAAGAAAAGCCCAATTTTCAGCCCCACATCCCGAGAACCCACCATACAAAAACTGACAAAGTATGGTATGAGGGCTCCGTGCATGCTCTTTAAAATCTCATCCCCATATTGTATAAAAGTACATATTTTTCGTATGTATAAAAAGAAATATCTACTTTGTAAAATTACATATTTTGTATGTATAAATTATGCATATTTTCCCCTGCCTGGTCATTTTCAAAATTACATATGCGGTAAATCACTCACTTAAATTTCACATATCATATTTCACACACACACACACACATATATATGTGTGTGTGTGTGTGTGTGTTTCTTTAAATTTACAGGAATATGTAAGACGTTTTATTATTTTTTCTACATAAATGTCATGAAATTGTGTTCACTACCTTATCTTTACCACTTGTCCTTATTGCTTGCCACAGAGGCCGTTACAATTCAAATAGTCCGAACTCCGCTTGTCAATTTGTATATCGCGGAACTCTGGGTATTTTTTGTAGGCCACGGAACAACAGAGGCCCATTTTCCAGCCTGCTAGCCTAAGAACCCGCGATGCAAAAACTGACTAACTATGGATTCAGGGCTCCGTGCATGCTCTATAAAATGTCATCCCCATACTCTATAAAAGTACATATTTCGTATGTATAAAAGTAAATATCTGCTTTATAAAATTGCATCTTTGGTATGTATAATTTATGTTGTCCAGAAACCTTTAATTCCATAGATTTCAATTTCTTGTGTCCACAAACCCTTGTTTTAAGAAAAACTATTTCGGGAATGCTAGTTTTTTTTGTGCTTTTCTCCACGAACCTATGCAACAGATGTTACTAGTATTTTTTTGTGTTTTTTTGTCCACGAGCATATGTAAAACATATGTAGAGAATACTATTTTGGGAATGTTAAATTTTTTGGACACGATGCCCTTAAAATTCTAATAGTTCGGAAGTCCAATTTTCAATTTGTATATCGCGGAGCAATCGGTGCTTTTTGTAGGGCACGGAAGAACAAAAGCCCAATTTTTAGCCCGACATCCTGAGAACCTGCCATCCAAAAACTAGCTAAGTATGGAATGAGGGCTCCACTTTGTAAAATTACATATTTTGTATGTATAAATCATGATGTCTAGGAACCTTTCATTTCACAAATTTCAATTTCTATTGTGTCCACGATCCCTTCTTTTAAAGAAAACTAAGTCAGGAATGCTATTTTTTTTTGTCAACAAACCTATGTAACAGACATTGCAACTATTTTTTTCAATTCAAATAGTCCGAACTTTGCTTGTCATTTTGTATATCGCGGAACTTTGGGTATTCTTTGTAAACCATGGAACATCAAAGGCCCATTTTTCAACCCACCAGACCGAGAACCCACGATGCAAAAACTGGCTAAGTATGAATTCAGGGCTCCGTGCATGCTCTATAAAATGTCATCCCTATACTCTATAAAAGTAAATATCTGCTTTATAAAATTGCATCTTTGGTATGTATAATTTACAAAAGTATATATATATATATGTTTCTTTAAATTTACAGGAATATGTAAGACGTTTTATTATTTTTTCTATATAAATGTCATAAAATTGTGTTCACTACCTTATCTTTACCACCTGTCCTTACTGCTTTCCACAGAGGCCGTTACAATTCAAATAGTCCGTACAATTGTACGTAACTATTTTTTGCAATTCAAATAGTTTGAAACTAAGGTAATATATATATATATATATATAGTTCACTGCAATTGTACATAACTATTTTCTTGCAATTCAAATAGTTCGAACTCCGCTTGTCATTTTGTATATCGCGGAACTCTGGGTATTCTTTGTAGACCACGGAACAACAAAGACCCATTTTTCATCCCACCAAACTGAGAACCTGCAATGCAAAAACTGGCAAAGTATGAATTCAGGGCTTCGTGCATGCTCTATAAAATGTCATCCCCATACTCTATAAAAGTACATATTTCGTATGTATAAAAGTAAATATCTACTTTATAAAATTGCATCTTTGCTATGTATAATTTATGTTGTCCAGGAACCTTTAATTCCATAAATTTCAATTTCTTGTGTCCAAGAACCCTTGTTTTAAGAAAAGCTATTTCGGGAATGCTGGTTTTTTTTGTGCTCTTCTCCACGAACCTATGTAACAGACATTACTACTATTTTTTTGTGTTTTTTGTCCACGAGCATATGTAAAACATATGTAAAGAATACTATTTTGGGAAAGGTAATTTTTTTTGGATAGGATGCCCTTAAAATTCTAATAGTCCGCAAGTCTGATTGTCAGTTTGTATATCGCAGAACTATCGGTGGTTTTTGTAGGGCACAGAAGAACAAAATCCCAATTTTCAGCCCGACATCCCAAGAACCCGCCATCCAAAAACTAGCTAAGTATGGAATGAGGGCTCCACTTTGTAAAATTACATATTCTGTATGTATAAATTATATTGTCCAGGAACCTTTCATTTCATAAATTACAATTTATATTGTGTCCATGATCCCTTCTTTTAAAGAAAACTAAGTCAGGAATGCTAATTTTTTGTGTGTTTTTTGTCAACAAACCTATGTAACAGACATTACCACTATTTTTTACAATTCAAATAGTCCAAACTCCGCTTGTCAATTTGTATATCGCGGAACTCTGGGTATTCTTTGTATGCCACGGAACAACAAAGGCCCAATGCTAATTTTTTTGGACACGATGCCCTTAAAATTCTAATAGTCTGCAAGTTCGATTGTCAATTTGTATATCATGGAACTATCGGTGGTTTTTGTAGGGAACGAAAGAACATAATCTCAATTTTTAGCCCGACATCCCGCAAACCCGGCATCCAAAATCTGGCTAAGTATGGAATGAGGGCTCCACTTTGTAAAATTACATATTCTGTATGTATAAATTATGTTGTCGAGGAACTTTTCATTTCATAAATTTCAATTTTTATTGTCCACGATCCCTTCTTTTAAAGAAAACTAGGTCAAGAATGCTAACTTTTTGTCAACAAACCTATGTAACAAACATTACCACTATTTTTTATAATTCAAATAGTCTGAACTCCGCTTGTCAATTTGTATATCGCAGAACTCTGGGTATTCTTTGTAGGCCACGGAACAACAAAGGCCCATTTTTCAGCTCGCTAGCCCCAGAACCCGCGATGCAAAAACTACATATTTTGTATGTATAAATTACATATTCTGTATGTATAAATTATGTTGTCAAGGAACATTTCATTTCATAAATTACAATTTCTATTGTGTCCATGATCCCTTCTTTTAAAGAAAACTAAGTCATGAATGCTAATTTTTTGTGTGTTTTTTGTCAACAAACCTATGTAACAGACATTACCACTATTTTTTACAATTCAAATAGTTCGAACTCCGCTTGTCAATTTGTATATCGCGGAACACTAGGCATTCTTTGCACGCCATGGAACAACAGAGGCCCAATGTTAAATTTTTTGGACACGATGCCCTTAAAATTATAATAGTCCGCAAGTCCAATTCTCAGTTTGTATATCACAGAACTATCGGTGGTTTTTGTAGGGCACAAAAGAACAGAATCCCAATTTTTAGCCCGACATCCCGCAAACCCGCCATCCAAAAACTGGCTAAGTATGGAATGAGGGCTCCGCTTTGTAAAATTACATATTCTGTATCTATAAATTATGTTGTCCAGGAACCTTTCATTTCATAAATTTCAATTTATATTGTGTCCATGATCCCTTCTTTTAAAGAAAACTAAGTCAGGAATGATAGTTTTTTGTGTGTTTTTTGTCAACAAACCTATGTAACAGACATTACCACTATTTTTTACAATTCAAATAGTCCGAACTTCGCTTGTCAATTTGTATATCGTGGAACTCTAGGTATTCTTTGTACGCCACTGAACAACAGAGGCCCAATGCTAAATTTTTTGGACACGATGCCCTTAAAATTTTAATAGTCCGCAAGTTCGATTATCAGTTTGTATATCGCGGAACTATTGGTGGTTTTGTAGAGCACGGAAGAACAGAATCCTAATTTTCAGCCTGATGTCCTGCAAACCCGCCATCCAAAAATTGGCTAAGTATGGAATGAGGGCTCTGCTTTGTAAAATTACATATTTTGTATGTATAAATTATGTTGTCCAAGAACCTTTCATTTCATAAATTTCAATTTCTATTGTCCACGATCCCTTCTTTTAAAGAAAACTAGGTCAAGAATGCTAATTGTTTGTCTGTTTTTTGTCAATAAACCTATGTAACAGACATTACCACTATTTTTTACAATTCAAATAGTCTGAACTCCGCTTGTCAATTTGTATATCGCGGAACTCTGGGTATTCTTTGTAGTCCACGAAACAACAGAGGCCCATTTTTCAGCCCACCAGCCCCAAAACCCGCGATGCAAAAACTACATATCCTGTATGTATAAATTACATATTCTGTATGTATAAAGTATGCTGTCAAGGAACATTTCATTTCATAAATTACAATTTCTATTGTGTCAAAGATCCCTTCTTTTAAACAAAACTAAGTCAGGAATGCTAATTTTTTGTGTGTTTTTTGTCAACAAACCTATGTAACAAACATTATCACTATTTTTTACAATTCAAATAGTCCGAACTCCGCTTGTCAATTTGTATATCGCGAAACTCTGGGTATTCTTTGTATGCCATGGAACAACAGAGGCCCAATGTTAAATTTTTTAGACACGATGCCCTTAAAATTCTAATAGTCCGCAAGTCCGATTATCAGTTTGTATATCGTGGAACTATCGATGGTTTTTGTAGGGCACGGAAGAACAGAATCCCAATTTTCAGCCCGAAATCCCGCGAACCTGCCATTCAAAAACTGGCTAAGTATGGAATGAAGGCTCTGCTTTGTAAAATTACATATTCTGTATCTATAAATTATGTTGTCCAAGAACCTTTCATTTCATAAATTTCAATTTCTATTATGTCCACGATCCCTTCTTTTAAAGAAAACTAAGTTAGGAATGCTAGTTTTTTGTGTGTTTTTTCTCAACAAACCTATGTAACAGACATTACCACTATTTTTTACAATTTAAATAGTCTGAACTCCGCTTGTCAATTTGTATATCGTGAAACTCTAGGCCTCAATTGTCCGAACTCCGCTTGTCAATTTGTATATCGCGAAAAATGGGCCTCAATAGTCCGAACTCCGCTTGTCAATTTGTATATCGCGAAACTCTGGGTAATTTTTTGTACACCACGGAACAATTGAGGCCCATTTTTCAGGCTGCCAACCCCAGAACCCGCGATGCAAAAACTGGCTAAGTATGAATTCAGGGCTTCATGCATGCTCTATAAAATGTCATCCCCATTCTCTATAAAAGTACATATTTCCTATGTATAAAAGTAAAAATCTGCTTTATAAAATTGCATCTTTGGTATGTATAATTTATACTGTCCACGAACCTTTAATTTCATAAATTTCAATTTCTTGTGTCGAGGAACCCTTGTTTTAAGAAAAGCTATTTCGGGAATGCTAGTTTTTTTTGTGCTCTTCTCCACGAACCTATGTAACAGACGTTACTACTATTTTTTTGTGTTTTTTGTCCACGAGCATATGTAAAACATATGTAAAGAATACTATTTCGGGAATGCTAAATCTTTTGGACACGATGCCCTTGAAATTATAATAGTCCGCAAGTCCGATTGTCAGTTTGTATTTCATGGAACTATCGGTGCTTTCTGTAGGGCACAGAAGGACAAAAGACCAATTTTCAGTCCGACATCCCGAGAACCCGACATCCAAAAACTGGATAATTATTGAATGAGGGCTCTGCTTTGTAAAATTAAATATTTTGTATGTATAAATTATGTTGTCCATGAACCTTTCATAAATTTCAATTTCTATTGTGTCCACGATCCCTTCTTTTAAAGAAAACTAAGTCAGGAATGTTATTTTGTTTTGTGTTTTTTTTTCAACAACCTATGTAAAAGACATTACCACTATTTTTTTTTCGGTTTTTTCCCATGTACCCATGTCCTTCAACTTCCTGCCTACATGTTTGTATTCCGTCGCATTTATTCCCTTTTCCGTGGATGGGGTGCTAGTAGAGCACACACGTCGAGCGAAGCAGCCTAGAGAGATCCTCCATGGCGTCGGCCACGTGACGACCACGTGCCACTCCCTCCCACCTGCCTCATCACTTTAAGTTCATCTCGCTCGAGGCAGGGTGCCATTACTCTCAGTGCGCCCTGCTCTACCTTCACATTCTTTCGACAAACCAACACCCTCGCTGGGCCTTTATTCTGCACGTGCGGCCATTTATGGAACCTCACCAACTCCCCAGCCTATTTCAATTGCTCCAGCGGCTCCAGATGGCTCATTCTTTCCTGGTTTTTCTTCTCACAACTCGGCCTCCTAACCAACCTTGCATTTTCACTCTCCCACTATCCCGGAGATGCCCTGGCTATGAGGGAAGTCAAAACGTCGGTCAACCCGCCAGGCAAACAGACCCTGCCTGATCCTCCGTCCCCCACCTGCTCCCTCCCTGTTATCCTCCTCTTCGGCCACCTCATCCTCCTCCCTAGCACAGTCGACTAAAAATCCCGCTTCTCTCCCGCCTCTTCCTGCGTCCCTTGCCAACATAATGGAGGGGTTGGACTGCTTAGGGGCCTCACTGGACTACAACCTAGGACCTTTAGGCAATTCGACATTTGTTTCACACCCAGGCCCTTTGGATCCTCCCAACTCTCCGACCACCCAATCGCTTCAGGACCAGCTTCACAACGCCCAATTTCAGATGGAGGGTCCGGAAGCCAGTCAAAATTCGTGATGGCAACCCCAATCTCGAGTTGGTTCCAACGCTAACCCAAAATGCAAGTGGCAAATAGGCCTTGCACTGGTGCATAAATTGGTATTCGACCTGCGTCGGGACATGGACGACCTCGGGTTCCGCCTAGATAACCTGGACGACAAAATCTCTCAATTCCTGCAGTTGCTCTCTGCGTTACAGGGTGCTCATCACCTCCCAGCAAAGGCACCCCAAGCAACAACAACCCAACCAACAACAACCTCGGCACCAGTGTTGGTACTGGAAACTTTGGTCCACATAGAGGCAGACCGAGAGCAACAGAGGCTTCCATCACAGACGAAAGACGCCATGCAACTGGACTGGACACTAGTCGAGGAGGAGTCGCCTCCTCCTTGGGACATGACATTTGGTGCCTTCTGCATGCCCACGTCGCCGCACTACAACCCATACCGGTGATTTGTCTATTGTTTTTTCATCTGCATGGGGACCTTTCATGCATTTGTCCATGGTTGTTATAGTTATGTTGTCTACACTTTCCACAGTTGTAACGACCACCCTTAGGGGCCAGAATTTTAAACTCTTTTTGCGTCAGTAACAGTCTAGACTTCAGTTATGAAGCGGTTCGGCTTACTGAGCTGGTTTCCCCTCAGGGCAGCTCAGTATTTACAGCTTCAAACCATGGAAATTCTCTGTAGTCCTTCATTTTGATAGAGTTTTATACAATCTTACTTATAAAAAAAAATATTGAATAAAATTTAAATAATTGTTTATACTATTCATTAACTAAAACATGTTATAACATTCTATAAATTACTATAAATCTTCAGACAATGTTATACTATTCTATAAATTACTGTCTCATGTATATGACAAAATTGTTGGGTGCAAAATGTATATGACATAAGTGTTTGGTGCAAAATGTATATCACGGAACACGTTGGACATGAAAAGTGTGAACCCACGACTCCGTAATTGTTCGGTGCAAAATGTATGAAGTTTTATAACATTATACAAATTACTATAAATCTTGGTACAATGTTATAATATTCTATAAATTACTCCCTCATGTATATGACAGAATTGTTGGGTTCAAAATGTATATGACGGAAGTGTTAGGTACAAAATGTATTTCACGGGACAGGCTGGCCATAAAAAATGAAAAATGTGAGCTCGCGACTCCGCCAACCTACCACTCTATAATTGTTGGATTACATTGGCTATGTATTAAATATTTCATGTACTATCAAACTTAGATCCTAGGAACCTTCGTTCATGTACCAGACATTAATAATTTTTGATAAATCTCAAATGAAACTAATTCGAGAATACTAAAAAATGCATGAATACCACATGTACTGCAACTTGCAACCCACACATCTACCCCCCTTCCAGCCTGGCAGGGACTACGCTGCCATGCAACACTTGTTAACATATGGCAATTCATCGTAGGTTTGATTTAGGGTTAGATTTGATCAAACCTATGAGTTATTGGTTAGGAAGTTCATCGAGTTAACTCAAAGAGGGGATGTTCCATTTTAGAAGGTGTAAGTTTTCCATTATAAGGACCCATAGGTTCGAAACTCGTTTAACTTGTTTAGTGTAGATTGTAGGCACTTGCTTTAGGCCCACTCTTTATAGGGACAAATTACAATCCCTTCGACTCCACCATGGGTCTTCTTATGATAGTAGGCGGGTCTACCTTAATAATAGTATGCATCTCTACCAATTTTCTTAATATAAAAGAAAAATATAAACAAATATAACACAGGTGTATAATATTAAATAATTAAATAATTCAAAAAATTACAATAATAAAAAGTAATTTTTATTTTTTATTTTTTAATGATTAGAAATATATTAATAAATTCAAAGATATACAAAATTTATAAAAATTATTGGAAATGAAAACATCTAAAATATTTTTGGATTTAAAATAAAGTCTATATAAAAATGAATTAAGAATTAAAACTCAACTAGTTATAGTGATTTGTTGAATTCTCAATGACTCAAAGCCCAATTAACTTATGACCCATGAATATTATATGGTGTTGTGGGTCCAATTATGAGGGAATGAATTTTATCCCTTTAGTGGTGGTTGGAAGAAAATATGGATCAATGTGTTTTTCATCCATAAACAATAGTGTAGAAGACGAAGAAGAGTATTATTTTAAAACGAAATTTGAATATGCTACTAAAATAAGATAGTGTGTAACATCATAAATAATAGTATAGAAGATGAAGAAGAGTATTATTTCAAAACGAAATTTGAATATGCTACTAAAATAAGATAGTGTGTAACATCCCATAGAGAAATGTTTTTAGTGGATGAAGAAAACATGAAGCCCATCTTATATTAATTTATGGATGAGTTTTATTGGTTGTTTAGTTGAATTTATTTAGAATCATTCAACTTCTCCCAATTAACACAAGAAAGCATCATTGTCCAACATGGGATACTGCAATGACATCAATACATCTCACACGCTACGAAATTAATAGTGGGGTATTCAATCTGCCAAAGTCACATGGGACTTGCACCTGCCTAAGCAACAACAATTGGGGAGTATTCATTCTATCAAAGTTGCACAAGCTTCCACCTAGCATCCATAAGTGCATTAAACAAACTACTTGTGCAGGCACACTAGGCCATGAAGGATGAACATTTACCTTGGAAGATATGAGCCTTGGTAGGGGAGAATGACACCACCCTTGCTCTACCAACCAATCAAGCCTTAATTGACTATGAAAAATATGCCAAAATATTTTTTTAATTTAAAGAAACCACCTAATGTTTCATTGTATCAAGATCAAAACTCTTAGGATGCATTGCTTGTGGATTACAAATTAGAGGCCATGCAAAAATGCATAGGCTCTAATCATACCTTGAGTAATTGTAGCAAGTGGTAAACTCTAATCAAATCATAGCCCAATTGACTTGTTTTCCATGAATATTATATGATGTTGTGGGTCTATTATGAGGGGAAGGAAGTTTACTCTATCTAGAAGTGGTGGTTAGAATAAAGAATGAATAGAAGCAACGTTCGTCCATAAGTAATGGTGTTGGAGAGGAGGAGTAGAAAAAAGGAGTATTAGTGTGGAAAAAAATCCCAACATATGCCACTATAGCAAAATTGTATGTAACACCATCACATAGAGAAATGTCTTTAGTGGATGAAGAAAACATGGACCCACTCTTTACTTATGCCATTTTTTATGGGTGAGTATGATTTGTGATTTGGTTGGATTGTTTTGGTATTGTTCATCCTCTTCCTTCTAGTGAACACAACTTACCAAGCATAACCATCCACCATAGGATATTACAATGACATAGATACGTCTCAAACGCTATGAAAGCACCTTCCAACTAAGCAATGGTCATTGGGGTTTATCTATCCTATGAAAGCACTCACGACTTACACTTGGCCACAACTGCATTAAATGGCTAGCTTGTGCCAACACACTAGCCCATGAGGGGTGAATATGTACCTATCTTAATGTTCGTATAATTTTAATGTCACTTTACCAACCAACCAATCCTCGCTGACTATGGAAAATATTCCAAGTGGTAAACACCCACCAAATCAGAGCCCAACCAACTTGTTCCTATCAATAGTATATGTTGTTGTGGGACCAATTATGAGGATAAGGAAGTTTATCCCATTTAGAAGTTGTGGTTGAAGAAAACATGCAATGATACATCTCATCCATAGGTAATGATGTGGAAAGTAGGTAATGATGTGGAAAGGAGAGAAGATGGATATGAATGTGACCGAAATTCCAACAAAGATATCTTAATGTAACAAGATAATCTCTAAAATTACATAGAAAAATGTCTCTAGTGGATGGAAAAAAACATGGATCCACTCTTTGCTCGTGGAATGTTTTGTAACTGAATTTTAAATACATGTTGATTGAATTTATTTGGAGCCAATCAACTTCTTCCTAGGGATATGATGATCTATGAATCAATGGGTTAATGAACAAACCAAAAGCATTATTAGTAGTTCCCAACAATGGTTCCCTTGCCAAATAGAACATTGTTTTATTAAATGTTTTATTGGTTTCTGTCTTTCCTTTTCAATATAACAATACAACTCATTGAATTGTGGGTATATAGACAAAAATGTTGGATGGAGGAACAAATATCATATAATAAGCATCATCGGTGATTGCAAACCCCAATCCTAACATCTTATGGGAAGATCCAAAAATTACAGATCAACTTGATTCCATCATAGTAATGGAAGAATTAGTGCCCACGACACAACTCAATGTTACTTTAGAAGAGTTGAAGATTGAATAAAAAGGAGCTATTGTGGAAAGGAAAGCTATTATAGAATTTAAGTTGGAGGAATTAAGAGAACCTAATAATCTAGCTTCCCCATAGTGTTTAGGTAAACCAACCTTCATGTTTCACCACTAATCATTGCAACCACAATTTCTATCGACATTATATATACCAAACCAATGACACGGCTCACACCTCACATCCCTATGTCCAAGTGCTTGAAATTTAACAATGTTATTGTTAATAAGTTACATAGTTTACCTATCAAGATCTTTTTCATGAGGGTGGGGGTGAGGTGGAAGTGACAAGTAAAAGTGAAGGTGTTGCATTTACACATATCATTGATGAAGCCCAAAAGATCTAACACTTTAATGACACATTGCATAACAAAACCCTAGCTAAATTCATGCACCAAACATATGCCAATATCTTTGGAAATTAAGAAATTCATATTTAGGGAAATTTGTGCATATTAATAGCAACAACATGGGTGTAAACGAACCAAAGAAGCTTAAAATGGATTCCAAGTGAGTATGTTGAGTTTTTTAACTAGAGATTTCAAGTTCAACGTGCAATCAGAGCATTGCACCTATACTAAAAGCTCAAAAAATTGAATGGTTAGTAGAAGTTACTTCATCCTTAATCCATTTTTTTTTTTTTAAAGTAATCCGCTTGAACTTACAAATGTCTCACACTAAACAGTAACATATTCATTATGTTTTATAGATTTTATGTGTATGAACTATTTCACATGTAAGATTGTGATTTTAGAATAAAGTTATAGTATGGGCCTTTATAATATAAGATTGTGATTTTAGAATAAAGTTATAGTATGATCCTTTATAATGTCAGATATATGTAAAATATTACTTTAATGTGAAAATAGCCTTATCAATTATATTAATTGTGATTTTAGAATAAAGTTATAGTATGATCCTTTATAATGTCAGATATATGTAAAAGATTACTTTAATGTGAAAATAGCCTTATCAATTATATTAATAACTTAATGTTTGAGTTAGGGTCATCTTTTTTTTTAAATGATGGAAGTTAAGTTTTAATAACTTAATGTTTGAGTTAGGGTCATCTCTTTTTTTTAAATGATGGAAGTTAAGTTTTAAGTAAGATTTTTGTCTCTTTTTATTATAAATAAGGTTAACTTTCTAATTTATAACTTTTATAATTGTGTCCATCCAATCCAATTATATGTATTAAATTTTATTCATACAATCAATAAAAATTTAGTAATATTTGGAGAAAAGCGTCAAAGGGTTCACTAAGCAACTTTTTAAGGATTTGAAGATGCAATAGGAAGATAGATGGGATAGGGTACTCACATATTAAAATCGAAGATAAAACCTTTTGCAAAAAATAGTTCTTCAAATGTCTCTCTAGATGTTTTTAAGAAGGATGAAGATGTGATCAAGTGATGTTATAAATTCTTCTAACCTTCAAATGAAGATCTTGTGATATGATTTTGGAAGAGATGTTGAAGTGCATACATGGTTAAGCAAGACCAAGATAGTTTTTCAAGTGCATGGCATACATAATCATGAATATAAGTTGAATATTTCCCCTGAACAACTAAAAGGGACAATTCATACATGAAGAGAGAGATGGATCACTAAATATCCCATAGGAATTTTTGGTGAATTGGATAATGCATTATACCAAAGCACCAACTAAAACTAGGATGAACGATAGAATGGTTAACTAGCATACCTATTTCAGAAGGATATCTCCACCAAAGAGTAACATATAGGTTTCAAGTACGAACTCCCACATACCTATCTACTATGATACATCTGTTAGAATAATAGGTGTGCTCGTTTCATCATAGAAAATATAGCAATATTGTCACCCAACCATAGGCACAAAGTCCACCCCTGAGCACCTTAATCTTGACAGAGAAAATAATTATAGAAGCAAACCCTAGAACCAATAGCCAACCAATGTAGCGTACATCTCTCTAAAGCTAGCATACCAGGAAGAAAGTCCAAACCATAACCAAGTAGAAAGTCCAACCATAACCAAAGACCAAGTCACCACTGCAACAACTACAACTCCCCTTCAGTCATGCGCACCACTTGTCCTTATGTAGTTGTGAGAGTGAGTGAGTACAAATGAGCACTGGCGCCCTCTATTTATACTGCTCCAACACACCTAACTAGGCCGACTTCTCTTCCTGGAGGCTAATAACTCAAAATTAATTATTCTCTTGAGCCAACTTGTGTTATAGGGTTATTATCCAATGTTTTAGGGTTTCTCTTGCTTCCCAGAATATTCTAGACTCGTTAAAGATTACATGTAGAGGCTAATACCTCCCACATGTACCATAATATCAACACTCCCTCATAGCTAGGGAGGTATTAAAGGCAATGGTCTTGAGCATAAAAAAACATTCAACCGGTAGCAACAACATAGCCACACAGGTTATCTCATGATCACATCACGAGAACCATCACCACTATCAGTATCATCAAATAACATCAACTGCATCATCTCTCGAGGCCATACTCCATCTGAGTAATCAGGCATGATGCTGAAAAAGTCACTCACTCAACAGAGTGATACAATGACCATTCTTCTAATCTAGACATACATTCTAGAAGAATAGTTGTCTCGATAGATGTTGAAAGCTCCGCAATGAGATACAAGGATCATTCTTCTAATCTATACCTACATCCTAGAAGAATGCCAGTCCTCCCAGATGTTGAAAGCCACCCTATGGGTTACAAAGACCATTCCTACAAGAATGTCAGTCTCAGACTATTTTCTAATCGGGTCATATGTATCTTAGAGATCAATCTCTACCCATATGCCTTAGAAAATATCGGTCCAGAACCATTTTCCTAATCGGGCCACAATCTGTGCCTTAGGAAAATACCAGTCCATGATACATCAACAATCTGTCAACTTAGACCATTCTCCACAGAGAGAATGCTTGTCCACCAACAATTTATTTTGTCTGGACCATTCTCCGCCTGGAGAATGTTTGTCTACCACCACACTGACTATCCATCCAGCTGGAAATCAACTCCAACACTAGTGGTAGTCTCCATGGAAATCATATAGTATCATATTATTGCTATAATGTCATCCAATAGAACACAATTGTGTCTACCCATAGTAGTATACAACTATTATCCAGTGGTACACAACCACTCCTAGTAGCACACAACTACTAACCAATGACACACAGTGATTACCAGTGGATCACATCCACCACATTAGCATACAACTATTGTCCAGAGACATACAGTCTCCACAACAATCATATCATCTGATATCAACCTTTATAAACAATATCATGATACAAACTGAGTCATATGGGCCATTCTTCCACTCACATCTTGTGAGATTTGGAAGAGCATTTTCCCTCAAAAAGTTAAACATCATACATGGGCTATTTGGACTATTCTTCCTAAGCATAAAAGAATAATTTTCCCTGATTTTTGAACCTGTACCATTCAACCTAACTGGGCCATTATTCTAGCATGATTCATAGTGCAACCTGGAGAGAATGAGTCTGCCCTAGGGAATGATTATCTCTGATTGTTGAACCTGGACCATTCAACCTAACTAGGCCATTCTTCCAACACGATTCATAGTGCAACCTAGAGAGAATGAGTCTGCCCTAGGGAATGTCTGTCCGGACCATTTCCTACGGAAATGATTGTCCTGCACCAACCTCCTACATCGAGCCACTCTTTGAAATTGCTCATGACTGTGAAATTCGAAATAACAACTGCCCGAAGAGGTGGGAAATTCTGCTTGACCACTTCTTAGAGTGACTGCCAAGGAGAATGATTGTCCTAGACCATTCCCCCACACTGGTCACAAGGGGAATCGATGTCTATGGTACACCAACAATCTGTCCTACCATGATTCTCTGTTCTGGACCATTTTTTGAACTAGAAAATGAATTTCCATCATAAATCTTGAACCACTTTCTGAACTGGAAAGTGACTGCCCAACCTGGACCATTTTCCAAACTAGAAAATGATTGTCCATCAAGAATCTTGGACCACTTTCTAGACTAGAAAGTGACTACCTAACCTGGACCATTTTCCAAACTTGAAAATGACTGTCCATATATCAATAACATATCAGTGCTCCCTGCCAACCTGGGGAGTAATCACTTCCTTTTCTAATAAGGAAGTCATCTTCACGAGTCTAGATTGTCCCTTAAGTACGCAAACTTTTCATCTTGGACAGAGGCTTTACCAAAATATCTGTTATTTGCTCATTAGTGGAGATATACTAGAGAGCCACTTCTCCCCTATGGACTTTATCACTGAAAAGAGTACTTGATCTCAATGTGCTTCAACCTGTCATGGAACATCAGGTTCTCTGAGAGCTTCACACAACTCTGGTTATCACAATATATCACGGTCGAATCCAACACCTGATCAAACAGTTCATAAACCGACTTACGAAGCCACATTGCTTCCGTACAAGCATCACAAGTTATAATATACTCTGCTTCTGTAGTGCTTAGTGCAACAGACTTATGTTTCCTACTAGCCCATGATATCGTGGAAAAACTCAAACTCAAATATATCCAAGAAGCACTTATTTTGTCATCTTCACTCCTTGCCCAATCTGAATGGATAAATCTGTGTATCTGTATATCATAACTCAAACATCCCATGAAGATATTTCAAGGCATTCTTTGCAATTATTCAATTCTCATGGCTAGGTTCCACTTGGAACTACTTTCACAACAAAGCAAATATCTGGCTGAGTATTCTTCAAATACATTAATGAGCCATTCAATTGTCGATACATGGATGAGTCTACTGGATCAGAGACTCTCAACTTCTTCAGATCTGTCATCATGGGAGTTTTCCATAGATTTGTAATCCATTATTCCGGACTTCTGAAGAACCATTTCGATACACTTCCTCTGTCATAGGAAGTTTTCACCACGTTTTTGATGTACATGAGAGGCTTTGCACCAAGTTGCTTGAATCCATACAAGGTCTTCTTCCATCTACATACATGGGTCTCTTTCTTGTATACCTCAAAACCTTGAGGTTGCTCTACATATGCTTATTCTTCAATTACTCTATTGAGAAGAACAGTCTTTACATCCATCTGATGTAAACTTCAACCCATGGATACTGGAAGAGATATGATGGCTCAGGTAGAGGTATATCTGGTTACTGGAACAAGTTGTCATCATACTCTTCTCCCTCCTTTTGGGAGAACCCTCTAGCCTCGAATCTCATCTTGTATCTATCAAAGCTTCCATTTACAAGTCTTCACAGATTCTTCAATGGATTATATCATTGGGGATTAGCTCCCTCCTAATCTCGGCTTCATGCTTGAATGAACAATATCTAGAAGTTCCTTGTTTTTATTTTGAGACTGCATGTTTTTGGAATTCTGCAATCAATTCCCTCCATGCTTCTATCTGTTGCATCTCTCTTTGCTTTATGCAAAGTGTCATCCTTATAAAATTATTCTATGACATCTTCCACAAAGATTGTTCATCAAGGTTTTTCAACATATTTCACAAGGGTACCTGCGTGGAACAAGAGAAGAAACAAAAGAAAGATCAAAGACAATATGTTTATGATAGGAAATCGAAACAAGAATAAGGACAAGGATAGATGTAATTTCTACAAGCCTGGAAAGACATCTTCATGATAGCCTTCATGAAATAACATGCCCGATACAACAAGAACAACAGTGTTTCCGATACAACATCTTTCATATGAAGGATAGTTTCTTGGTAGCATTACTAAGATGATCTTATCTGAGAACAAGAACAATAAATATCTTCGAGAGGAGGTGTTAGTTCATGTTTGCAAATAAGTACACTGAGTAGTATATGCTACTAAGCACTTATCAATACTCACTTAAGTGACAATAATAAAGATGTCAAACTTGATATGCAAACCTAGAGTCTTGCTATTGTTCCACTTGGATTGCTTTTCTTTTGAGACAACTATCCTTTCTGACATGTCTTTTAAACTTAAAACAATATGCTCTCTTAACAGAAAAACCGAGTTAGAGAATACGATCTCAACCTTATAATATCTTGACTAAAGTTAGCATATAGTTTTAACTTTGACTATAAGTTCATAATGCCATAACAACGAGAGACATATCAAGTCAAACCTCGAGAGTGTGTTGATCTTTTGAATGCACTGAATCCAAGATCATTGCTTTGGACAAGATCCCTTGTACATTTCCTGCAAACACACTCATGCTAATGATGCAAATTAAAAGAATTGTATAGGTGCATACCTTTGTTACTGAACTGTGACAATAAACCTTAGAATGACTTTGTTGGACCAAAGGTTTAACTGCTAGAGGATTGGTAAACCTCATAATGTTCCTTTCAGTAGATTTCTCTTGGGCACAACATACACTTTCTTCATGCTAGGTATTATGTCTTCATAACTGCCTTTCATTTTGACTTTTTGATTGGTTAACCTTAGATTTTGACTTGGTCAAATGTTGAATTTGACCAAAATTCCAAACTTGATGTCTTGGCTTGCTGAGAGTACTAGGAGGTACGCTAGGCTAGGGCACCCTAGGTTATCCAAGAATTAGGTCAAGCA
>JASDQU010684157.1:62362-75882 GCA_032191745.1 Picea mariana | reverse complement strand
GAAATTTCGTCTGCACACGGCGACAAGAACTCCACATCATCAAAACAGCAATGAAGTCATTCATAGCATTGAATTAAGTTCACAGCATTCCAAAAGGGTCAAAAACTATACAAAGTAACCAAAAATTGAAGGGCACTTTATAGCAGTAGGGTGCGTACGCTTATGCGCGAGACAAAAACGTGCTTTGAGTGCATGCGCACCTGACGCGCGACTGTCCACATAAAAAGCCACGCATTTGCTAATACAGTGCATTAATTTCTTAAGTCGGCCTCCCGACTGCCAATGGATCAGCCCCCAAGATGATTTGACCCTTAGATCAGGCTCGGCTCTGCAAATTCGGTGAATTAATGGCTTAACTGAACCCTAAACAGGTCTGTGTTCACACCTGAAGTTGGTTACGTGACCGCCTGGAAAATGCTATAAATAGATGTGAAGACTCATTGTTTCAGCAGAGAATTCAAAGTAGAGTTACGCTGTCCAGATGATTCAGAGCCTAGCCTTTGACAACTAGTCCATCAGCTGTGTAATCCAGAGTTCTCTCACCATCCATTTCTGTTCTGTTCATTTTGTAAAGAAGGCATTCTGTTGAGGATAACCGAAGGACCTTCTGCTGGAGGGAAGAGGAACCATTATCCCTTTCTTTAGCTTGTGCTATGGTTTTCGCTAATAGATCAAGCCTTGAAACCATTGATAACTCCCTTGTCTCACATTTGACGTTTTTGTTTATTTTTGAATTGTTATTTGCTTTCAGCTGTTAGATAGATTGTATTTTGTTGTGTTTTCTGTTTTTTGTTAACCCTTTTTGCTCCACAACATCCTGTTCTTCCTTGCCGAGCCCAACAGGGCATGCTAGTGCTCCCATTTTTTCTCACCCGACAACGATTCGAGCACGAACAAAGAGTATCATTCTTTAATGGAAAACGATACTGGGGATCTTGTACCTCTTCCAAAAGGAAGAAAACCTGTTAGATGCAATGGGTATACCGAACTAAATATGCATCAGATGGAAGTATTGAACGACACATAGCTTGATTAGTTGCCAAAGGATTTTCCCATGTTGAAGGCATTGGCTATAATGAAACCTTTTCCCCTGTAGCAAAAATGAATTCCATTCGCCTTGTTCTTGCCCTTGCTGCCTCACATAAATGGGAGGTCCATCAGATGGATGTTAAATCTTCCTTCTTGCATGGTGATTTGAAAGAAGACATCTACATGGAACAACCTCATGGTTATGTCCAGAATGACTCTAGCCTTGTTTGTCGCCTCAAGAAATCTCTTTATGGTCTCAAGTAAGCTCCTCGAGATTGGTATTCCAAAATGGATAGCTTTCTTATTGCCACTAGATTCTCTAGATGTCATTCTGATCCTAATGTCTATATGAGGAAAGTAGGAAGCCATCTCATCATCCTTTTCCTTTAGGTTGATGACCTTATCCTTACTGGTAGTGACTCAAAACTTTTAAACCATGTGAAAACTAGCCTTAATAAGAAATTTGAAATGTCAGACTTAGGCTTTTTGCACTATTTCCTTGGCCTCCAAGTTTTGCAAACTAATGAAGGAATTTTTTCTTTCCTAGTCTAAGTATGCTTGTGACCTTCTTTGTTGCTTTCACATGGACAATTGTAAACCAACCCCTTCTCCCTTCCAGTCTGGATTCAACCTTTCTTCCACTTGTACTTTTCCTGAGGTTGATGCCACCCTGTATCGTCAGTTAGTTGGTAGCCTCTTATACTTGACTCATACCCATCCTGATCTTTCCTTTGCTATTGGTCTTGTTGCCCAATATATGAAAACACCCCATGAAATCCATTGGAAAGCAGCTAAAAGGATACTTTGCTATGTTCATGGTACTATTTAGTTTGGGATACATTACAGTTCAGGGGGGACTCCCTTATTGGTTGGTTTCACTGATTTAGATTGGGTTGGCGACCTTGATGATTGGAATTCTACTGCAGGTTATGTTTTCAGCCTTGGTTCAGGACCTATCACTTGGGCCTGTAAGAAACAACAGGCTATTTCACTTTCTTCAGTAGAAGCAGAGTACCAAGCAATGATAAATGCAAGTCAGGAAGCCATGTGGCTTCGACAGATCCTTTCAGAGTTTGGATTCCAGCACCAACATCCGATCAGACTTTGGTGTGACAATCAAAGTACCATCAATCTTGCCAAAGACCCAGTTCAACATCAATGTAGCAAACACATCGAGATACACATGCACTTCATCAGAAAGCTCATTCATGATCAGGTTATTGAAGTGCTCTTTTTCCCTATAGAAGATCAAGTTGCAGACATTTTCACAAAGTCTCTTACAAAAGCGAAGTTTTCCAAACTTCAATCTATGTTAGGAGTTTAGGAGGCTGTCATTAGGGGGGGATAGGCTCTAATGCCTCCTTCCTTCTCCTATTGTGTCATTATTTTAAATCCTTCAATCCTATCCCAAGTTGTTCTTAAGGGGGGATGTTAGGATATTTAGACACTTAGGAGTTAGTTAAGATATACTTGGTCTAATATATCATTACATAGAAGTGTGTTTCTTTGGTATGAATTAGTATGAATTTGTAGTTAGGAAATCCGACGGTCATGATATGTTCCCGACATAGAGTGATCTAACAGTTCATACTCTCCTCGATCTTAACAGCCATTGATCTGTGGCTTAACACCCAATTTTTTCATGAACTCTATTTAAAGAGCATGGAGGGTCATTTGTCGATGATCGATTGTGAGAAAATCTCTTGTAAAATCTCTCTGTAATATTTTTCTTTACATTAATAAACTGATCCAAGTGGTTGCATTGGCTGGGGCCGTGGATGTTTCCCCATAGGGGTTTTACCATGTGAAAACATCGGTGTGTTGATCTTTGATCTGGTTATGTGAGTGGTTACTGAAGGTGTTTGTCCTCTGTTGGAATACCTGTGTTGTCGAAAAGTTTTTTATGAGTTCCTTCCACAACCAGCATTTCACATGGTGTATAACAAGCAAGTAAAAAATGGAATAACAACACACAAGTAGAAATATAACGCTAAAGAGTTCATATCAAAAAGTAGGAGCATGCATAAACAAGTCCAAACACAATTGGAGGAGTCTTTGTTAAGAACCAAATATCAATATAGCATAGAAAAACCTCAGAATAAGTACTCAATGCCTTGAAGAGAGAGAAACTCAGATAATAAGCCTCTTCGAGGTTGCAGCCTTCTTATGCCCACATAAATGTACAATTACAA
The DNA here is from genome assembly GCA_032191745.1 of Picea mariana. Taxonomy (NCBI): domain Eukaryota; kingdom Viridiplantae; phylum Streptophyta; class Pinopsida; order Pinales; family Pinaceae; genus Picea; species Picea mariana. The sequence goes on along the minus strand of JASDQU010684157.1, from coordinate 72,661 downwards.
TATGATTCAAAATGAAAATGTCTCCTTGGTATATATAGGAGACTAAGAGGTATAATTACAACTAATGGACTAAATCCGACATAAATAAAATAACATTACTGATATAGTATACCCCAATTAAGGATTAATGAGCCACTATTTAGGTCTTAACCTGCCCCTCCCATTGAGACAAGTGTTGTCCACAATGCTTGAGTAACTCTGGATGCTTATGTATAAAAGACTCATCTTCCCAAGTGGAATCTTCAGCTGATAGTTTCCTCCATTTAATGAGATACTCTGAAATGGATCTATTCCTCAGTTGGCGAATTCTTGTGTCAGTGATGGTTTTAGGATCCAATATGATTTTTCCTTCCTCCTCAAGTTTTGGAAATATAGATCGAAATGGGATCTTGTCACCTATAACCTTATTTAAGCATGAAACATGGAAAACTGGGTGTACTCATGAAGATGCAGGAAACTCCAATTTGTATGCCATAGTACCAATCTTTTTCAACACCTTATAAGGGCCATAGTACTTTGGTGATAATTTATTATCCTTATTTTCTTGCTTGAGGGACATCTATTTGTATAGTTGTAGTCTTAAAAATACCCAATCCCCTACTTTAAAACTTCTTTCACTACGATGTTGATCTGCTTGTTGTTTCATACAATTTTCCGCCATGGTCAGGTTTTCCTTTAATATTTGGAGAACTTATTGTTGATGCTCGATGTGATGTTGCACTACTTGAACCTTAGATTTTTCTTTTAGAGAAGAAGTGATGGAAGGAGGGTGGTACCCATAGAGTTCCATAAATGGTGTCATTTTTTTTTCAGTATGAAAGGAAGTGTTATATCAGCATTCTTCCGAGGGTAAATATTTAAACCATTGTGTTTGTTTATCAGAGATGAAGCAATGAAGGTAGCCTTCCAACATTTGTTCACTATCTCAGTTTTTCCATCAGATTGAGGATGATAGGATGAGATATAAGCCAATTGAGTACCCAAACAAGAAAATAATTATGTCCAAAAATGTCCAGTGAAGATGGGATCTCTATCACTTACAATAACATTTGGGCTACCATGTAGCTTTTGAACTGTCTCCATGAATGTGGTGGCAATTGTACTAGCTTTGAAGGGATGAGAGAGTGAAAAAAAGTGTGTGTACATGGTCAGTCTATCAACAATCACCATGATGACACTCTTTCCTTCATACTTCGGTAACCCTATGATGAAATCCATGGAAACCTCCTCCTAGCGCCGACTTGGGATGGCTAATGGTTATAAAAGACATGGGTCTTAATTGTTTCGACCTAATTTTGTTGGAAAACCAAACATTCCACCACAAACCTTTGAACATCATTTTTAAGGCCATCCCAAAAAAATTCCTTCTTGACCCTATGGTAGGTTTTTTAAAATCCTGAGTGCCCTCCTACTGGAGAGGTGTGCAATTCCAATAGTACCTTTTGTTTGCGTTTGTATTTCTTACATAAATATAAGCGATATTTATACCATAGTGAATCATTTTTCCATGTAAATGTATCTGATGTACTGGAATCTTGCTGCAACCTTTGAATGAGAGTCCACACTTTTTTCCATTCTTCCATTCATCCCTTAATTGTATTATCCAATCAGGTTGGATGATCAAGATAGCACAGAGAAGGGCCTCAACATCTTCATCATTCCTTGAGAGTGCATCTGCCACAACATTTTACTTCCCTTTTTTATAGACGACTTCAAAATCATAACCCAATATCTTGGCTACCCATTTTTGTTTTTCTTCTGAAGATAGACTTTGTTCCAAGAAGTATTTAAGACTATCATGATTTGTTTTGACCTTGAAGTGCCTAGCTATTAGGTAAGGACACAATTTCTTCAATGCATGTAGTATTTACATCATTTCCTTCTCATAAATGGGTTTGTGTAAGTCCTTTCCCTTGAGTTATCAACTTTCAAAATCCAGGGGCTTTCCTTCTTTCATTAGGATAGCACCAATTCCATTTCCTGAGGCATCACATTCCAAAATAAAGGTTTTTGTGAAGTTTGGAGTGGTCAATATAGGAGATTTACACATCAACTCTTAAAGTTGTTCAAAATCTTTAGTTTTCTATGGAGTCCATGAAAATGCATCCTTCTTAGTTAGTGTCATTAAAGGTGCTGTTATTCTTCTGTAGTGTCGAACAAACTTGCGGTAGTAACCTGTCAAACCCAAAAATCTTCTAAGATTATTCAATGTTTTTGGAATCGGCCAGTCCATCATGGCCTAAACTTGTTAGGGTATACCTTGACACCTTAATCAGATACAATATGACCCAAATGCTCTACCTCCTTCACTCCAAAGAAACATTTGGATGGTTTGGCATATAGTTGTTGCTTCTTTAGTACTTGTAGCACCTTCTCAACATGTTGCACATGATCCTCCCAAGACTTTCTATAGATTAGTATATCATCAAAAAATAGTAACACAAATTTTGAAAGGAAGGGATTGAAAATGGAATTCATCAACCCTTGGAATGTGGAAGGTGCATTTGTAAATCCAAAAGACATGACAAAAAATTCATAATGGCCTTCATGAGTTTAGAATGTTTTTTTTGGGATATCTTCTTCCGTCATTCTAATATGATGATACCCTGAACGAAGATCCAACTTTGTGAAATAGATTTCTCCATGTAGTTCATCTAACAATTCATCACTTACAGGAATGGAAAAATTATCTTTAATAATGATCTTGTTGAGCTCTCTATAATCTGGACACATACGTCATGAGCCATATTTCTTGAATACCATTACCACTAGTGCAGAGTAAGAACTTTGGCTAGGTCTAATAATGCCTCTTAATCCCTAATATTGGCTCATTACCCCTTAATTGGGGCATATTAAATTAGTAATGTTATTTTATTTATGTCGGATTTATTCCATTAGTTGTAATTATACCTCCTAGTCTCCTACAAATACCAAGGAGACATTTTCATTTGGAATCATCTTGTACTTGAACATTTAAGTCGGGTAAAAGAAGGTTTCCCCCTTGAAGAGGCTTATTATCTAAAATTATCTCTTTTTCAAGGCGTTGATTACCTTTTCTGAGGTTTTTTTATTCTATATTGATATTTGGTTCTTAACATATGGTATCAGAACTCAAGGTCTTGGGGTTTCGCTGCTACATTTGAGACACCTTGGAATTTTCACTATAACTTTTTTTCTACAATGTTTCATAAGGAACTTCTTGGAGGATATTTAGTAGACAGATCAAGGTACCTTGGGTTAAAATTTAAACTCCTGAGACCTTATTCTTTTGGAGATACAACATGTACAAGATAGGGTTCTGTAATCACTCTTAACTGAGTCATTGCGTAATTTTCACTATAAACAATTTTCTGTAATGTTTCAGACCATGAAATTTAGAGGATATTCACATAAATTTGTAAGGTATCTTTGGTAAAAATTTCATCTTCTGGGTCATCTTAAATTTGTAGATACACCTTGTGGAAGATAGGGTATCTGACTATTCTTATTTACTAGTATCAAGAAGGTGTTCCAGGTAAAACAATCATAAATTCTTCCTAGAGTATCCAAATTGAGTGAGACTAGTTTCATTGAAAAGTGGACAGTCTTCAGTATTTTTGGTACGAGTTTCAGAATTTTATATCAATTATTTTGTGCGGGGAACACTATACAACTGAGATCTCCTGGAAAGGCCAAAAATCAACAAGTTTTGGGAATGTTACTGTAAATTCCACTTGGCACATCCAATTTTGATCAGACCTATGCCATTGTAGAGAAGAAATATTAGAGAACTACATAAAATAAATTTTCAAACCCAAAAGGGCCGAAACTTGGGAGATACAACAGAAGAAATATTGTCTAGCAAAAGCACCTCAAAATCAAGGTTCAAAAGTGATACTTGGCCAACATGCCACCCAAAAAGGGAACTTCTACACTGAATAAGCCTCCAGACAATCCTACTATGACTCTTGATGAAGGTGAAGAAATGCGTAGGGACATAAATGATTTACAAAATAAGATAGTAAAAAAATTTGGACTACAAGAGATGGAAGCTAAGTTGGAGGCAAAGATGGATGGTTTAAAAGAGGAGATCATCGAAGTATTGAAAATTTTCCTAACAGAGAAGACACTTGAAAGTGAAAATGAATCCCATGAAATTCATGATGAGGACACAAGGAAGGTGAATCAAGAATGGAGAAACTCCAACTTTGGGTTGAAGACCAACCATGTTCCTAAGATTGATATGAGGAAGTTTGATGGCAAGGACCCAATCACATGGATACTTTAGATGGAGCAATTCTCTAATCTACATAATGTGCCACATATGCAAAAGGTACGGATTGCTTCTTTATATTTAGAACCTAATAAATTTGTATGGTATTGATGGCTTTTTTCTCACAAATCACTTGTCACTTGGAAAATTTTCACGGAATAAATGATATCACACTATAAGGATATAAGGAGCAATACTTTGTTTATCTAATTGATAAATCTCAAGCAAAAGGGTTCAGTTACCGAGCACATTGAGAACTTCCAAAGATTGAATATAAAGGTAACCGATATTCAAGATGAGCACTTGATTGATGTATTCATAGGAAATTTAAAGGATAACATTCAACATGAGGTTCTCCTTCGGGAACCCAAATCATTAGAGAATGCATTTAGGGTGGCAAGAAATGTTGAAAGTAAAAATATGGCTATGGCTACTAGAAGGACTAGTGATAACATCTATAGAGAGAATATTGCTCCTTATTCTAAAACACCTCAACCTACAAGGTTGACACCTCAACACTTGGAGGAATAAGAGAAAAAGGTTTATGCATTAATTGTTACAACAAGTACAGTAAGGGACATAAGTGTGGTGAGAAGAAGTTATTCTATATAGATTGTGAAAAGGAAGAAGAACAAGAACATGAACAAGAACCATTTCAAGATGAAAATGTAGAATCAATTTCATCTGAAGAGTTGACTCCCACGATATCGTGTAAAGAATTGGATGGAACTAGCACTCCTCAAACTCTCAATATTTAAAGATATATCAAAACGAAAAAGGTAATAGTCCTAATTGATTCTGGAAGTACTCATAATTCCATTCACTATAAATTAGCCAAAGATCTCAATTGCTTTGTATATCCAGCACCAGAGTTTCAAGTAATGATTGCAGATGGAGGAACTATCAATTTCTCAAGAAAATGCAACAAGATCAATCTTACTATGGGGGGATATGTAATGAATAGTACAATGATTTCTATACCCATGGGTGGTGTTGATTTTGTACTAGGAATCCAATGGTTACAATCATTAGGAACAATGGATTTTAATTTTCAAGAACTTTTCATGAAATTTTCATTGGAAGGAAAAGAAATTGAGCTAAGAGGTATCATAGGGAAACTCAATAAGGTGATAAGCTCTAATGGCATGACAAAATTAGTGAAAAAGGGGCATCAAGGTTTTATTGCACAACTATGCTCACTAGATGTTCAAACATCTAAGCCATATATTCCTCTAGATATCCAAGGGATCATTGATAAGCATTCCAAAGTATTTCAAGATATTCCCAAAGGTCTTCCACCCACTCAAAATCATGATCATGATATTCACCTAATTCCTTGGAGTGTTCCTCTTAACATCAGGCCATACAGATACCCTTATTCCTAGAAGAGTGAAATTGAGCGCATGCTTGAACAAATGTTAGAGGTTGGCATTGTTAAGAACCAAATATCAATATAGCATAGAAAAACCTTAGAAAAATACTCAACACCTTGAAAAATAGATAATTTCAGATAATAAGCCTCTTCGAGGGGGCAACCTCCTTTCACCCCACTTAAATGTTCAAGTACAAGATGATTCCAAATGAAAATGTCTCCTTGGTATATATAGGAGACTAGGAGGTATAATTACAACTAATGGAATAAAGCTGACATAAATAAAATAACATTAATAATGTAATATGCCCCAATTAAGGGGTAATGAGCCAATATTAGGGATTAACATGTCCCTCCCCTTGATACAAGGGTTGTCCACAATGCTTGAGTAAATCTGGATGCTTCTATATAAAAGACTCATCTTCCCAAGTGGAATCTTCAGCATGTAGTTTTCTCCATTTAATGAGATACTCTGAAATGGATCTATTCCTCAACTAGAGAATTCTTGTGTCAGTGATGGCTTCAGTCTCCAATATGATTTTTCCTTCCTTGTCAAGTTCTGAAAATATAATTTTAACTAGGATCTTGTCACCTATAACCTTCTTTAAGCATGAAACATGGAAAACTGGGTGTACTCGTGAAGTTGCAAGCAACTCTAATTTGTATGCCATAATACCAATATTTTGCAACACCTTATAAGGGCCATAGTACTTTGGTGATAATTTATTATCCTTCTTGGATTTCTTGAGGGACATATGTTTGGATGGTTGTAGTCTTAAAAACACCCAATCCCCTACTTCAAAACTTCTTTCACTACGATGTTGATCTGCTTGTTGTTTCATGTGATTCTGTGCCATGGTCAGGTTGTCCTTTAAGATTTGGAGAACTTATTGTTCAGTCTTGATGTGATCTTCCACTGCTTGAACCATAGATTTTTATTTTAGAGAAGAAGTGATGGAAGGAGGGTGGTATCCATACAGTGCCATAAATGGTGTCATTTTTGTTGCAGTATGGAAGGAAGTGTTATACCACCATTCTGCCAAGGGTAACCATTTGAACCATTATGTTTGTTTATCAGAGACAAAGCAACGAAGGTAGCCTTCTAGACATTTGTTCACTATCTCGGTTTGTCCATCAGATTGGGGATGATAGGATGATCTATGAGCCAATTGAGTACCCAAACAAGAAAATAATTCTGTCCAAAAATGTCCAATGAAGATGGGATCTATGTCACTTACAATAATCTTTGGGATGCCATGTAGCTTTTGAACTATCTCCATGAATGCAGTGGCAAATGTACTATCTTTGAAGGGATGAAAGAGTGCACAAAAGTGTGCGTACTCGGTCAGTCTATCAACAATCACCATGATGACAATCTTTCCTTCAGACTTCAGTAACCCTGTGATGAAATCCATGGAAACCTCCTCCCAGTGCTGACTTGGGATGGCTAATGGTTGTAAAAGACCTAGGGTCTTAATTGTTTCCACCTTATTTTGTTGGCAAAGTAAACATTCTGCCAAAACCTTTGAACATCAATTTTAAGGCCATCCCAAAAAAAATCCTTCTTGACTCTATGGTAGGTTTTCAAAAGTCCCAAGTGCCCTCCTACTGGAGAGGTGTGCAATTCCAATAGTAACTTTTGTTTGAGTTGGGAGTTCTTACATAAATATATGCGATCTTTGTACTATAGTGAATCATTTTTCCTTGTAAATGTATCTAATGCACTAGAATCCTGTTGCAACCTTTGAATGAGAGTCCACACTTTTTTGTCATTCGTCCATTCATCCCTTGCTTCTATTAGCCAATTGGGTTGGATGATCGAGATAGAACAGAGAAAGGCCTCAACATATTCATCCTTTCTTGAGAGTGCATCAACCACAAGATTTTGCTTCCCCTTTTTATAGATGATTTCAAAATCATAACCCAATATCTTTGTTACCCACACTAGTACATATTGTAAAAATGCTAACGTTTTATTTGCGGCATTATGGACAAAATTGTCCATATTGTCGCAAAATAGAGGAAATTAAAAAAAATAAAAATCATATTGTCTGATAACATCGGTATTGCCACATTGATGTCTCTCTTGCCACGTTAACGTCGCTCTTGCCACGTTTTCCATCGAAACGTCTCTCTTGCCACTTTTGTGACATAGACGTCATTCTTGCCACATTTGTGAAGATTGATGTCGCAATTGTGACATTTTGGAAACTAGCTCTTCCCCTCCAATGGTCACCTTAGTATGTTGACCTAGTCAAAATACTAACGGTCATTTAGGTTTTTTTTACGTCGTAATTGTGACATTACAAAATCTATAAATATGTTGCATTTGACGGATCTTGCGATAAGTTTTCTATAATAACGATGCTTTGGGGTCATAGTAGTTAGTGGTTAGAATGTTTTAGGGTGTGATTTTCATGTCATGAGTTATAGGGGTAAATGATTATAGTGTGTAAAGGGTTAGAATCTGTTTGGGACCATCATGAAAATTTTAGTATTGGAGCATTGAGTACTTGAGAGGTTGGATGCCAAGTGAGTAGTAAAATGGTATCATGAGAAAAGCTTCCTTAAGCCTTAATGGAAACTAGTGTGCTAGTTGCAAGTTTAGAACAAATGTAGGTTATTAAAATGGTCAATATGAGTCAACCACATTAACTATGATCAACTATAGTCAAACATGATGAATTATGATCAATCATGGTCAACAATGGTCAATGGAGATCAATATCGTCAATAAGGATGAAGGGTTAGTTGGTTACTAGAGTGAATGTAATAGGAGGGTCATGGGTTAAGGGATTAGTAAGTTACATAGTTAATTGATTNAACGAAGGTATCCTTTTAAACATTTGTTCACTATCTCGGTTTGTCCATCAGATTAGGGATGATAGGATGATCTATGAGCCAATTGAGTACCCAAACAAGAAAATAATTATGTCCAAAAATGTCCAGTGAAGATGGGATCTATGTCACTTACAATAATCTTTGGGATGCCATGTAGCTTTTGAACTGTCTCCATGAATGCAGTGGAAAATGTACTATCTTTGAAGGGATGAGAGAGTGCACAAAAGTGTGCGTACTTGGTCAGTCTATCAACAATCACCATCATGACACTCTTTCCTTCAGACTTCGGTAACCCTGTGATGAAATCCATGGAAACCTCCTCCCAGTGCTGACTTGGGATGGCTAATGGTTGTAAAAGACCTGGGGTATTAATTGTTTCCACCTTATTTTTTTGGCAAAGTAAACATTCTACCAAAACCTTTGAACATCAATTTTAAGGTCATCCCAAAAAAAATCCTTCTTGACTCTATGGTAGGTTTTCAAAAGTCTCGAGTGCCCTCCTACTGGAGAGGTGTGCAATTCCAATAGTCACTTTTGTTTGAGTTGGGAGTTCTTACATAAATATACACGATCTTTGTACTATAGTGAATCATTTTTCCTTGTAAATGTATCTGATGCACTAGAATCCTGCTGCAACCTTTGAATGAGAGTCCACACTTTTTTTTCATTCGTCCATTCATCCCTTGCTTCTATTATCCAATTGGGTTGGATGATCGAGATAGAACAGAGAAAGGCCTCAACATATTCATCCTTTCTTGAGAGTGCATCAACCACAACATTTTGCTTCCCCTTTTTATAGATGATTTCAAAATCATAACCTAATATCTTTGTTACCCACACTAGTACATATTGTAAAAATTCTAACGTTTTATTTGCGGCATTATGGACAAAATTGTCCATATTGTCGCAAAATAGAGGAAATTAAAAAAAAAAAAAATCATATTGTCTGATAACATCGGTATTGCCACATTGATGTCTCTCTTGCCATGTGAACGTCACTCATGCCATGTTTTCCATCGAAACGTCTCTCTTGCCACTTTTGTGACATAGACATCATTCTTGCCACATTTGTGAAGATTGATGTCGCAGTTGTGACGTTTTGGAAACTAGCTTTTCCCCTCCAACGGTCACCTTAGTATGTTGACCAAGTCAAAATACTAACGGTCATTTAGGTTTTTTTTACGTTGTAATTGTGACATTACAAAATCTATAAATATGTTGCATTTGACGAATGTTGCGATAAGTTTGCTATAATAATGATGCTTTGGGGTCATAGTAGTTAGTGGTTAGAATGTTTTAGGGTGTGATTTTCATGTCAAGAGTTATAGGGGTAAATGATTATAGTGTGTAAAGGGTTAGAATCTATTTGGGACCACCATGAAAATTTTAGTGTTGGAGCATTGAGTACTTGAGAGGTTGGATGCCAAGTGAGTAGTAAAATGGTATCATGAGAAAAGCTTCCTTAAGCCTTAATGGAAACTAGTGTGCTAGTTGCAAGTTTAGAACAAATGTAGGTTATTAAAATGGTCAATATGAGTCAACCACATTAACTATGGTCAACTATAGTCAAACATGATGAATTATGATCAATCATGGTCAACAATGGTCAATGGAGATTAATATCGTCAATAAGGATGAAGGGTTAGTTGGTTACTAGAGTGAATGTAATAGGAGGGTCATGGGTTAAGGGATTAGTAAGTTACATAGTTAATGGATTAGTGGGTATGTTTCGATGAAGTTAGTGGGTCAAGGGGTTATGAGATGGGTTCAGTGGGATTAAATAGTTAGGAGTTTCATGGGGTCATGCATCAACCATGGTCAATATAGTTAACGA
>JASDQU010684157.1:23689-43861 GCA_032191745.1 Picea mariana | reverse complement strand
CTAATGTGCATTGAAGAGACATTTCACTCCTAAATAATTTGCTAACCCCATGAATTACCTTGGTTCAATTAAATTATCTTGGATCAACCAATTTACAATGAATTTTATATTTCTTAGGTCAATACAAATTTCACATCCTCTAACTACAAAATCCATACAAAACAATAATTGTTTTTCAAGCTCATATTTCATGTTGGCTTGCAATTAATTGTGGGTTAATATGGCATTACCATATTACAATGTAATATGGTAATGCCATATTACAATGTAATATGGTAATACCATATCTCATGTAATTTTTATTTTTTTAAATTAATGCCATCGTCGCAATATCGACGATAGTTCGTCGGAAAAAAATTGCATTTTGACCACCATGGCAATAGCGACGAAATTTTGTCACAAGTTGCCACAGGTTTTTGTTGCACATACAGCATCTTCGTCATAAATTTGGTCTTGATGAATCAATGTCGTTGCTATTTCCATGGGTATTCGTCACAAGTTGCCACGGTTTTTCGTCACATATACAACATCTGCGTCATAAGTTTTTGACTTGTCATAATTTTTTGTCGCAATTGCGACGCAATTTTGTTGTAATTTCCACGGCTGTTCATTGTACAAGAAATGAGATTTCGTCGTAATTGTGACAATGCACAGGTTTAACCGAACTTGGAGGTGGTGACACATGGAGAGCTAATTTCATCGATGTTTCCATGCACACCTGGATCGTCGATAGAGGTATGAAATTATTCCAACGAAAAAAAAAAATCGTCTTTCATGGAAATTGCGACGGATAAGTGTGGCAATGTCAACGAAAAAACGTTGCAAATTTGGTCATATGTACTAGTGGTTGTTCACTGGGTATCTGAGTATTGGGTAGGATAGAGGTGTCTTGTATGGACTTGTCACTTACTTTCTCATCAATCGTGGAACTGTCAATTTCCTTCTGCAGAGGCTCGTCACTTGGGCCTACATCTATTTCCGGTTCATCGAAGTTTCCTATGTTCAGATTACCTTTAGCTTCATCTTCCTTTTGTGGGATTCCCTAGTCCTGAACCCTGAGCCCAACATAAGAGTCCTTTTCGGGACTTGGGGAAAAGGTATTTTCGGGACCTTCTTCTTCTTGGATGCGCACCAGGGTGCCACGAGAAGGCTCTGTGCTCTCGTTGTCTCTATATATATGTATTAGCATGCTCAAGGGGTTGGGAACTTGTGTTTCTATCGACACCTGACCCGTCTCTGGTTGAGTTGTTCCTTCTCCCGAGAGATAAATTGGAGATATCATAGACTCAAGATTACTCGACCCATTGGTGCCATCGACGGCTGTGAGACCAGGATTTCTAAGTTCTGTCGGAACTCTTTGGATGGTAACTGAAATTCCAAGACTTATGGAAGGATGCGGGTTATCCTGCATCCGTTTCATTAGTAGTTGATATTGCTGGTATAAAAGTGCACCACTTTCTTGAGTTGTTTGATCTTCAAGGAAAACTCGGATTTGTACCGGGGATCCTTGATGAGCCTCTGTGACCTCAATGTCTTCTTGGGGGTTATTTGTTTCTTCCTCCAATTCATATGTTGCTTCTACTTTAGGGTGTCGGCCAACTCCTTGAATTGCTTGCTCCAATAGTGATGTAGGATCATCGCAAGGGCATGAAAGTATAGCCAGTAGTGAGCCAGTGCGGAGATAAGAGACAACTGGAAAAGCACCGAGCACATTTTTTGAAAATGTTTTGAAATATTAATGAAGTCATTAAGTGGAGGCATTCTTGTATTATTGTAAAAGGACTTGAGCAATCCACTCTCGTCCATAGTAGATAGGAGCCTTTATGTGTAATAAATGTAAGTAAATAGAGTTTAATGCTTAGATTAGACATTTTAGAGCGTAAGAGGGAGAACGGGATATAGACACCCTCGTAATGTATCATTTGAACATTATCATTATCATTAATAGAGAGCATACAGAGATGAAGAAGAGAAACTGTGTCTGAAAACACCCATGTACAGTGATTTGAATTAATAGAAGGAGCCTTAATTCAGACTCATGGAGTTGTGGTTATTTTCTGTATGCGTATGCTGAATGGTATGTTCATGGTCATTTAATCTTTCTATTTTACATATTTTCTTTTATGCTGTGTATGAATGATTTCTTGTTAAATGTCTGAAATCTGAGAGAGAGTAAGGGAAATGAGTTTCAATTGTTTTTCTGTCTGAGCGAGAGTTCCTGGAAGGAGTACAATTGAATTGTTCGCAAGGAGTGCGTTGACAAAGGGTTCAGAGGTTTGTCTCTAAAAGCTTAGATAGGATAGCTTTTGTTCTCATTTCCTTAGACGTGCAGTTAGGCACAGGAGCCGTGCAAAGTGTGTGCAGGCTGAGAGTAGTTTTAGGGTTTATAAGACCTGGAGGACTGTTGAGAGACTGCTACTGCAGGGAGTGTGCAGAGTCGAAGGACTTCAATTCTTTGAAGTATTTGAAGGATTTACCGCAAGGAGTGCATGCAGGAGTCTTCTTCAAGACTTGGAGTTGGAGAAAGATCAGGAGGGATAATGTCTTCTAGGTCATCGAAGAAAAGCATAGAAGGTTGGTGCCTTGAGGCGTTGTAAGGAGGCTTCGCAAGTTTGTGTTGCAGGCGATTAAGTTCTGTGACAAAACACTTTGTCAAATTCGCGGAAGTTCTCAGAAGGGAGAACGGACAGTCAGAATTCTTCATGGAGAATTTGCGAAGTCCCGCCAGTCCTCAGATCTGGCAGAGGAGCAAGGAGGTTACGGTGGTCGTTTTCTACAGGCGGAAGCCCAGGAGAGAGAGGGTCATAGATTCACGCCAACATGGATCGTTGGATCTACTCACGAAATTTCATTTCGGGGTTTCGTGGGTGGAAAGACCGAAAACACAGCCTCAAGATTCATGAAATCACGAAGTTTGAAACCCCGACAAGGCAAACGGTTCCATTGTGGGGTCATGAATTGGACACGTGTCGGAATCCAAGCATCTCGGCATTTCGGGGTTCGAAAGGACAAGGGTGAGCTAGGGCTTTGGCTAACCATATTGCGATTTCCAAAATCGCAAAATAGTGGCCCAGTCCATCGGTGAATCAGAAATCAGGAATTTGGCATTTGTGGTGACATAAGGTTGGGGATCGCAAGTCTATAACTCCCGATACCTGAAATAGAAAAATTACACAGGTTAGCAGATCACGAGGAGGTGACAGGTGGCAAAAGGCTCATGTCAGCGGAAAGCGTGATTGAAGTGACACGTGGAAAGGACAAGGGTTGTGGGACCCGAAGAAGGCATGCAAGTATTTCAGGATTTCGGGACCCGGAAGGTAGAAGAGACATAGAGCTCTTGTATATTGAGCTCCCGATGTACAAAATAGAGTTGATCGTTCAATCAAGGGAAAACTCCAAAACTGTTGATTTCTTTTTGGAGGCGGAACCTTAGCATTCCAGCGTTTTTCGAGACTCGACATATCAGGATTCGGAGGTCTAAAGGCATAGACGCTTGATCACAAGACTCACGAAATAGTGAAGTCCGATCTCCCGAAGTGCGAAGGGAGAATTCCACGAGGTTTTGTTGTGGGTGTGGATTTTCCCGAAAGGGAAAATAGAAGATCCAATTGTCGAGAGCTCTTCGGGCCAGTGGAAGAAGAACGATCCTGTGTGCGTGGACTTCTGACCTGCAGGTTGGGAGGGCTGCACCAGGTGTGGTATCAGAGCCTGATTCTTATTTGTATATTTCAGGCAGGAAAAGCGAGAAGGAATTTCAGCCATGCCACCGAGGAGAAGGGACAGACAAACACCCGATCCACCAGAGGAAAGGGAAATGCCATAAGAAAGGGGTAGGAAGGTACCAAACCCATCCATGGAAAGAGATATACATGACATACATGCCAGACTCGTGGACGTGGAAATAAAACAAATGCACACAGCTGATGTTGGAGATATTAGTGAGTCCGAAAGTGAAGATGATGCTAGACATGGAGAAGAATAAATCACAACAGAAGATGCAACAAATGAACACTTGATTAGAGATGTTGCAAGAATGAGTGCAAGAGACAAAATGGACATTCCAGTTTATGAGGGAAACTTGGATGTAGAAGAGCTTCTAGACTGGATTAGAGCTCTGGACACGTATTTTGACTATGAAGATGTCAAAGAAGACAAGAAGGTCAAACATGTTGTCACAAGACCTAAAGGACATGCAACATTGTGGTGGGATGAACTGCCAGCTGAGAGGCATTGCCAAGGCAAGCAGAAGATCAAGCGTTGGGATAGGATGATTTCAAAAATGAAGGCAAAATTCATTCCCATGGATTATCAAATTACTCTGTTTTGAAGGATGAAGAATTTGAGACAGAAGCTAATGACAGTGAAGGAGTACACTGAAGAGTTCTACAGGATGAACATTACAGTAGGTCATCATGAAAGTAATGATGAAAAGGTTGCTAGGTATATGAATGGCCTGAGATATGAAATTTAGGATGAGATGAGCATGATGACCATCCGAATGGTGGAAGATGCTTATCAAATGGCTCTAAAGGTGGAAGAGAAGCTGAGCTGAAAACAAGGTCAAAGAGGCCGAGGCAGAAGTCAAGCTAGGGGAAAATCAGTTGTCCAGGATAAAAATCAGAAACCCAAAGAAGAATGGAAGAAAAATCAACCTCAAACTGAGAGAGGTGGAAGCTCACAGAAAGGGAAATATGCTGGATAGAGAGGGCAGTATGCTGATCAGAGAGGAGAGTATGCTGATAACAATATTTTTCCTCATACTAGAGGTAGAGGAAGAGGAAGAGGTGGAGTGATAAAATGCTTCAAGTGCAGAAAGGTCGGACACAAGTCTTATGAATGTCCAGATAGGAAGAAAGAGGAAGGAGAGTCTCACATTACCGAAGCTCAAAGGTGGGATGTTGAGGTAAAATATGATGAAGGCGGAAGATCATTAATGATGCGAAAAGCTCTTTTGATACCAGAGAAGGAGGTGGAGAGTTCAGTCCAAAGAAACATACTTTTTTCGGACTACGTGCAAGACCAAAGAATGGAAATGCAAAGTTATTGTAGATAGTGGTAGCATGGATAATCTCATTTCAACAGAGATGGTAGAAAATATGGAGCTGGAAACAACTGAACATCCAAGCCCATACAGGGTTTCGTGGTTGCAAAAAGGACATCAGGTAAATGTCACTAAACAATGTTTAGTTGAATTTAAAATAGGTGGATATAGGGATGAAATACTCTGTGATGTTATTCCTATGGATATTTGTCATATATTGCTGGGTAGACCATGGAAATATGACAGAAATGTGATTCATGACAGGATAATGAACACATACACCCTAGAGAAGAATGGGAGAACTCACATGCTGTTGCCGATCAAAGATAAAGAAATAAAACTGGAGGTGAGCAACACTGTACTTCTCATGAGTGGGAAGGAACTTCTTACAGAGGTTAAGAAGAAGGAGGAACCACAATTCATTGTGGTCAGGAAGCCAAAAATTGTTTTAACCCGCACAAGGGTAGATGATTTACCAGAAGAGGTTCAAGAACTGCTAGAAGAGTTCGTTGGCATAGTAGTGGATGAACTTCCTTGTTTGTTTCCACCAATCAGAAGTGTGAGTCATCACATTGATCTCATACAAGGAGCTAGTTTACCAAACAAAGCAGTGTACAGATTGACGCCGCAGGAGAATGAAGAGGTCAAAAGACAAGTCCATGATTTGTTGGACAAGGGTTTGGTCAGAGAAAGCTTGAGTCTATGTGTTGTTCCGACAGTACTCAGTCCAAAGAAAGACAGAGGCTAGAGGATGTGTATTGACTCGAGGGCAATCAAAAAAATAACCATCAGGTATAGATTTCCATTGCCAAGGATGGATGATCTAATGGATTGCTTGAGTGGGGCAATTTTTTTTTCGAAGATTGACTTGAAGAGTGGTTATCATCAGATTCGCATGAGAGAAGGAGATGAATGGAAGACAACCTTCAAGACTAATGAGGGGTTATATGAATGGCTTGTTATGTCATTTGGCTTAACAAATGCATTGAGTACTTTCATGAGATTGATGAATGAAGTACTGAAGGATTTGATCGGAAAATTTGTCATTGTGTACCTTGATGACATACTGATTTTCAGTAAAACAAAGGCAGAACATCTGAAACATTTGGCTACAGTGATGAAAAATCTACAGCAAGAGAAGTTGCTAATAAATATGAAGAAATCCTCATTCATGAAGACAAAACTCATTTATTTGGGGTTTGTTATTTATGCAGATAAGTTGAGGATGGATCCAGATAAGGTGGAGGTAATCAAGAATTGTCCATCACCAAAGAATATCTTTGAAGTTCAAATTTTTCATGGATTGGCTAGTTTCTACCGAAAATTCATTAGGAATTTCAGTGGAATTAGTGCACCAATGATGGACATAGTGAAGAAGAGACACAAATCTTTTCACTGGACAAAAGAAGCTAAGAAAAGTTTCAATTTGTTGAAAAGTAAAAACACGGAACAGCCAATTCTGGTGTTGCCTGATTTCCAAAAGACATTTCAAGTAAAATGTGATGCAAGTGGATTTGCAATAGGGGCAGTCTTAAGCCAAGAAGACGGGCCGATAGCATACTTCAGCAAGAAGCTGAATGAAGCAAAGGTGAAATACTCCACGTATGACAAGGAATTCTATGCTATTATTCAGGCATTGAAAAAATGGAGACATTATTTAATCCCCAAGTAGTTTGTTTTGTACAGTGACAATCATGCTTTGCAATTTGTGACACAACAGGAGAAGCTGAATCAAAGGCATGTTAAATGGGTTGAATATATGCAAAATTTCACTTTTGTGATTGAACATATTTCTGGTACTGCTAACAAAGTTGTTGATGCTTTGAGCAGGAAGTGTTTGCTATTGCAGGAGTTCAGAGTCAAAACATTGGGTTTTGATGATCTCAGGGACATGTACAGAGATGATCCAGATTTTAAAGAGGCGTACGAAGCAGTTGAGAATCCAATTCTCAGGGATAGAAGCCAGTGGGATGAATACATGATCCAGGAAGGATTACTGTTTAAAGGTAATCAACTTTGTATTCCAAAATGATCCATGAGGGAGAATTTACTGAAGGAGAAACATAGTGGAGGATTGGCCAGACATTTCGGTCATGACAAGACGTTCGCAAAGTTGAATGAGTCATATTTTTGGCTAGGAATGCGAGAAAATGTCAAAAGATTTGTGAACAGATGTAGAATTTGTCAACATTCAAAAGGAAAGAGACAGAATGCAGGCTTTTATCAACCATTGCCCATACCTGAGAGGCCGTGGGATGCAGTCAGCATGGAATTCATATTGGGGTTGCTGAGAACACAAAGAGGGTTCAACTCAATCTTTGTGGTAGTGAATAAATTTTCTAAAATGGAACATTCCATTCCATGTCAAAAAACCAGTGACGCAACTCACATTGCGAACCTGTTTTTCAAAGAAGTCATTCGACTTCACGGATTACCAAGGAGCATAGTTTCGGATCGAGACACTAAGTTCATAGGACACTTCTGGAGAACCTAATGGAAGAAGATGGAAACAAACTTGTCATTTAGTTCATCTTATCATCCTCAGGCGGATGGACGGACAGAAGTCATGAACAAAAGTTTAGGAGACTTGCTGAGGACTTTGGTGACAGAACACCACATCTAGTGGGACAACATATTACCACAGACGGAGTTTTCTTATAACGAATGGCTTAATAGGAGCATAGGATAGAGTCCATTTCAAATTTTTTATGGCATGCAACTGAGAGGAGTTTCTAAGCTGAGGGATTCAAAATAGATTGCAACTAGGAGTGCTAGTGTGGAAGATTTTGCAGAGGCGATGAAGGAACTTCACAGCCAGGTGAAGGAACGTTTGCAGAGTTTGAGCCAAGAATATAAGTAGAGAGCAGATAAAAATAGAAGACAACTTTAGTTTGAAGTTGGTGATTTGATCCTTGCACATTTGAGAAAGGAAAGGTTCCCGAGGGGAACATATAATAAACTGAAAATGAAGAAAATTGGGCCATGTAAGGTCTTGAAAAAATTTGGGGCGAATGCATATGAGATTGAATTACCTGATGGGATCGAAATTTCTCCAATATTCAATATCTCATATTTGTACCCTTATAAAGATGAGGAAGAAGGGACAGGTAATGAACAGCCAGAGATTCAATGGAAAAAAAAAATGTCAGTTGCATAGAAGCAGCAGATGGAGTGCATATTGGACAAAAGAGTTGGTAAGAGGACCAGGCGAAAGCAATACTTTGAATACTTGGTCAAGTGGAAGGGCCATCTAGTTGAAGATGCCAGCTGGGAGAACGAAGTTGAAATACAGAAGCATGGATAGACCATGCACGAGCTCATGGACAGGAGCCCATGAAAATTTTCAAGCAAGAGAGTATGGTGCAGGAGCATCACAAGGGCGTGCAAGCATAGCCAGCAGCGAGCCAGCGTGGAGATAAGAGACAACTGGAAAAGCACTGAGCACATTTTTTGAAAATGTTTTGAAATATTAATGAAGTCATTAAGTGGAAGCATGCTTGTATTATTGTAAAAGGACCCTGAGCGATCCACTCTCGTCCATAGTAGATATGAGCCTTTATGTGTAATGAATGTAAGTAAATAGAGTTTAATGCTTAGATTAGAAAGTTTAGAGCGTAAGAGGGAGAACGGGATATAGACACCCTCGTAATGTATCATTTGAAAATTATCATTATCTAAAATAAAGAGCATACAGAGCTGAAGAGGAGAAACTGTGTTTGAAAACACCCATGTATAGTGATTTGAATTAATAGAAGGAGCCTTAATTCAGACTCATGGAGTTGTGGTTATTTTCTGTATGCGTATGCTGAATGGTATGTTCATGGTCATTTACTCTTTTTGTTTTACATATTCTCTTTTATGCTGTGTATGAATGATTTCTTGTTAAATGTCTGAAATCTAAGAGAGAGTAAGGGAAATGAGTTTCAATTGTTTTTCTGTCTGAGCGAGAGTTCCTACAAGGAGTGCAGCTGAATTGTCCTCAAGGAGTTCATTGACAAAGGGTTCAGAGGTTTGTCTTTGAAAGCTCAGATAGGATAGCTTTTGTTCTCATTTCCTCAGAAGTGCAGTTAGGCACAGGAGCCATGCAAAGTGTGCGTAGGATGAAAGTAGTTTTAGGGTTTATAAGACCTGGAGGACTGTTGAGAGATTGCTACTGCAAGGAGTGCACAAAATCGAAGGACTTCAATTCTTTGAAGTATTTGAAGGATTTTCCGCAAGGAGTGCGTCCAGGAGTCTTCTTCAAGACTCGAAGTTGGAGAAAGCTCAGGAGAGATAGAGTCTTCGAGGTCATTGAAGAAAATCCCAGAAGGTTGGTGCCCTAAGGCGTTGGAAGGAGGCTTCTCAAGTTTGTGTTGCAGGTGGTTAAGTTATGTGACAAAACACTTTGTCAAATTTGCCGAAGTTCTCAGAAAGGAGAATGGATGGTGGAATTCTCCATGGAGAATTCGCAAAGTCCCGCTAGTCATCAGATATGGCAGAGGAGCAAGAAGGTTACGGTGGTCGTTTTCTGTAGGCGGAAGCTCAAGAGAGAGAGAGTCGTAGATTCATTCCAACGTGGACCGTTGGGTCTACTCATGAAATTTCATTTCGGGGTTTCGTGGGTGGAAAGACCGAAAACACAGCCTCAAGATTCGTGAAACCGCGAAGTCTGAAACCTCGACAAGGCGAAAGGTTCCATTGTGGGGTCAAGACTTGGACACATGTCAGAATCCAAGCGTCTCGGCATTTCGGGCTTCGAAAGGACAAGGGTGAGCCAGGGCTTTGGCTGACCATATTGCGATTTCTGAAATCGTGAAACAGTGGCCTAGTCCATCGGCGAATCAGAAATCAGGAATTCAACGTTCGTGGTGACATAAGGTTGGGGATCGTGAGTCTAGGACTCCCGATACCTGAAATAGAGAAATTACACGGGTTAGCAGATCGCGAGGAGGCAACAAGTGGCAAAAGGCTCACGTCAGCGGAAAGCCTGATTAAAGTGATGCATGGAAAGGAAAAGGGTTGTGGGACCCAAAGCAGGCATGCAAGTCTTTCGGGATTTCGGGACCCGAAAGGTAGAAGAGACATAGAGCTCTTGTATATCGAGCTCCCGATGTGCAAAATAGCACTGATCATTGGATCAAGGGAAAACTCCAGAACCGTTGATTTCTTTGTGGAGGCAGAACCTTAGTGTTCTATCATTTTTTAGGACTTGACATATCGGGATACGGAGTTCTAAAGGCATAGACGCTTGATCACAAGACTCGCAAAATTGCGAAGTCCGATCTCCTGAAGTGCGAAGGGAGAATTCCATGAGGTTTTGATGTGGGTGCAGATTTTCCTGAAAGGGAAAATAGAAGAGCCAATTGTCGAGAGCTCTTCGAGCCAGTGGAAGAAGAATGATCTCGTGTGCATGGACTTCTGACTTACGGGTTGGGAGGGCTACGCCAAATAGTGTGTACTACTCTTCATAACTCAAAGATCTAAACCTGGTTCCTCTAGGATCGGCCTTCTTGGGTGCCACCATATCCCAGTCTTGAGTGTTCTCGGTGAAAATTTCATCCTCAAACCGATCGTGGGCATAAGGCCAACAGGATGATACCTGTGACATGTGCTGTAGGACCAATCCCTTGGGATCGTGTTTGTGAAATCGACCGGTTTAGAACCAAAATTCCAATTTCCCTAGCCCAATTTGTTTAGCATGCGCAGTGTCTTTGACCATGCAGAAGCCGATATGGAATCCATACAGTATGAAATATCGCTTCTTGTCTTTCACTAAAGTTGCATTGTATCCTTGTATGATGGTTTGATAGCAGATTTCTCCTAACACTATCCGGTCGGGAACATAAAGGGGTAATAAATGTGGCTCCCCTGTGGTGCCGAAAATCCTGATGTAGGTTTCTCGTTCGTCTAAATACTAGTGACCAATTTTGACTATGACCTTCTTTGCTTCGTCTGATAATTTAGGACATTCTCTCTTAAAGAGTAAGAAGTAAATGGATGTAATAAAATGATCACAGATAACAACATAGGATTACTTGTACCTATTTTCCCACAAGATTTTGTAGTATACATGGGCTGCGAGATCCAAAGGATGCCAATTCAATTCCATCCTAGCAAAAGCATTCCTGGTGCAGATGATGTCCAGTAGATGCAAAGCCATGTAGAAGGCAGGGGTATCTCCTTCCTTTGGCACCTGAGCTTGTTTTTTGTATGTGCTCAACTGTTTGGAGATGATACCACTCCAATTGAAACCGGTACCCAAAACAACGACTGTAAAATCCAGAGGCATACAAGCTTCCGAAAAATGGGTGCAGTCTTTCTCTCCATGTAATCTGCAGAGAAGAGCCATGAGATAGGTGTATGGTTCCCTAAGATTGACCGTTGGGTACCATCCATAAGTTCGGTTCATGAATTTCTTGTCTTCCCTCCACCAGGATGCCAATATTTTGCTAGTGTTGTGAGAGGCATAGAAACTCGCCACAAAACCAGTGTTCAAATTTTCTATGGACTCATTGAGTTTGTAGTATTTCTGAACTTCTGATGGTAGGAAAACTCCGACGCATTAGCCATTGTCATCATTAATCAAAAAACTATGTGCACCAGTGTGATCAATGAGCCACTTTAAGAGCTCGACGCAAGGGAAAACTAGAGACCGACTTGCCACCATGTGTAGATCAGCCCTGCAAATGTTTGGGAGGACCTCGTCATCGAGCTTCCTTGTATCAGGGTCATTGTGCGGAGTATATTCGATGGGCTCTTCTTTCTTGATCTTCTTGAGGACTTCTTCCTAGTAAGAAAATGTTGTCTTTGCTCCAATGCTTGCCTCTGTATCCCCGAAAGTCGGGGTCTAGACAAAGGGCTCCTTGGTGATCGCCTTGATGATGGACATCGACTTAGGAGCGAACTCTAATTGTATTGAAACCGCTGGAGAGGAGCCTTCTCCTATTTCTGATTCTTGCAGCTTTGGTGCCTGTGGTGATTTCTTGGTGGATGGATTCTTTGGAGGCATTGTCACTGCAATCAAAACCGCCTTTTAAACACATATATAGAGCAGCATCGGGTGAGAACATATATAAATGAAAGGTAAATCCATAAGCGAACCCATACCTGTAATGCTTGCTAAGAAAATTGTTTAATACTCACTGACTTTGGATGCTTCCTCTGGACTGGTAGATTTGTTCTCTTGTTTGTTTTGAATTCCTTGTTGCGTAGAGTGGGATCACACAAAAAGGACTCGAAAGAATATAACTAGGAGATACTACCAGTCATATCAATTAGTTAATACGGGTGATAAATGCAGATTTCAAAATATAGTGCTATCGGATTTCTGCCACTGAGACTTAACTGGTTGACAGCAGAGGCGCAGATGGAGATGCATTGTATCAATGAGTTTAACGGTGACCTTTTGATTCGTGCACGAGCTAGTAACTGATGCGCGATATATGAATTAACTAAATATTTGAATGCAAAGTACTTGACACAGCTATTAAACTTTACATCACATCTTACCTTCATAAAGATCGAGGATCGACTACTATTTAGATTTTTTTATCAATGTTGCTATTTTCTTGATAAAACTCTCGATACCGGTGATGTTGGGATTGGTGATGTTTCGGGCGTCGGCGGTCGGCAGTGGAACTCCTCTTTTGTGCGACGCTTATTATTACACTTCTCTACCAAAGCCGAAAGGATCGGCGTTCGACAAAATCTTTTCGGAGACTATATGCGTAACAGAGATACTCTTATCAGTCGACGTCGACGAATGTCGGCACTCGGCTGCTTTGACTTCCCAGATAACTCTTTCTACCTTAATCTTTCACTGATGCCGAAATTCTCAAGTAAGTTGGGAGAAATCTGGGTCGCTTGTTCCTTGATCAATCGTGGTATTTCTCAAGATGGTTCTTAATATTCTCAAGAGAAACTCAGATATGAAACATATCAGATAAGAAGGTTTTTAGGCTCAAACCATGGTGAAAACAATCGAAAGTAGAAGACAAGGTGGTACCTAAAAGGAAGTGTTCACATAACTTTTAGGGTGTGTTGAGCACTCAACAAGGATATCCCACCATATGGAAGCAACAAATAATTTTTTATATTCTATTTCTACATGCATGGGTCCTCCCATCCTCATGGGAGATGATACCCCAGTTGAGGTCATTGGCTAAGAGAGAGTAGAACTCCCACACAAAATTTTTGAGAATGTATTTCGTGGTCCAAAAGTCTCCATGAATCTACTCTTATTTTATCAGATAGCACATTATGGTACATGAAAAAGGGTGGATTTCACACCTAATTACATAACGATGTCTCATATGCATGATAACTCCATGGTTTTTATTGGTGAGGTAAGCCACCAATATCATTTGTATGCTTTCAATAAGTTGATTTCTAAATCTAATTATGCTTTAATATTGGTGCATGATGATGATACTAGTATATTATCACATGTGATATTCAACCATCTAAACTTCAAATATATGCAACAAATATCCAAATAGGAAATGTTCACCGACTTTCCCAACAAACATTTTTCCAAATGATTTTTTCAAGGATGTGTTCTTGGAAATATCCCCTAGAGAAGTTTGTGAAAGGGAAGGAATGGAGGGCCTCCTCTCTTTTGGAGGTCATCCACAATGATTTGATGGGACCATTTCCTCATATTTCCATCAACAAAGCAATGTATTTTCTTACATTTAAAGATGATTTCTCATGATATACTAAGGTGTATTTTCTTAGGAATAAGTACAAGGTTTTCGAGCATCAAAAGACTTGAAAGCACATGAAGATACTCAATATGGGAGAAAGATCAAAATCATTTGCACAAACAATGGGAGGGAATATGTGAACTAATATTTCCTTCATCTTTGTTCAGAGGCAGGTATACAGTTGAAACACACAACACCTTACACCTCTACAATAGAATGAAGTAGCCAAGAGGAAGAACAAATCCCTCAAGGATATTTCCACTTGCATGTTGCATGCAAGATCTCTATCACCCAATATTTGGGTTGAGGAACTTAATTGTGCCAATAAAATTTAGAATAGATATAATCACAAATCTGTCAAGAAACGAACTTCCTATGAGGCATGGAGTGGAAGTAAACCAAAATTCACCCACTTATGAATATTTCGATCATGCACATGGGCCCACATACCCTCTGATAAGAGGAAAACACTAGATCCCTAGAGGACCACATGCATATTAATGGGATATACAAATGGTGTGAACGATTAAAGTTTACTTAACCCCTCTATTGAGAGGCTCATCATTGAGTGTGTTAGTACCATATTTGAACTTGTCACAGATATGTAGGATGATCATGATTATAATACTGATATTAGAAAAATAAAAGATAAAGGTGAGATTACAGATCTCTTAGACTAAAAAAATATAGCATATTTTAAAGTGCCCTAGATAAATTAGCATAAAAATCATGCCTGAAGGGCTCAAGGCTAAGTTTTAAGTTCCTAGACTTGTATTGGGAGGTAAAACAAGGGTAATTGTTCTTTGAAAGACCTAATCCTTTTTCATATTGAGGTTATATCATGAGACTAGGGTCTAGTTACCAATAACTATTGAAGGTGTGCGGTTTGTTCATCCAACGTCTGCAAGCTAGCCAAAGTTGAAGTGGGAAATCTACATCACATCGTGGACATGCATAAGAGATAACAAGCATTAGGGGTACAAGGTGGTTTTAAGAGCCACATGTCAAGAGTTCAATGGTTTCCCCTAACTAGAGTATGGAGGGGTAAAACACACTTCTTGGGTCATGAAAGTTATATTATGGCTTTGTCTAAACGCCTATATACCCACTCATTGCACACATGTCTACCCACTTAGTACCATATGGAGCCAACACAACAGTCC
Organism: Picea mariana; assembly: GCA_032191745.1. Lineage (NCBI taxonomy): Eukaryota > Viridiplantae > Streptophyta > Pinopsida > Pinales > Pinaceae > Picea > Picea mariana. The sequence goes on along the minus strand of JASDQU010684157.1, from coordinate 28,973 downwards.
ACCTAAGATACCTACAAGATAAACGACATCATAACATGAAAATATGGCACTCATCAGAGATAGTATCGAACTTCCATCTGTGTAAATAGGGCCCATTTGGGACTTGGGTTAGCATATCAAACTCAACTACACATATACTAACCCCATAACCATGTAAGTGCCGACATGGGTCAATAAAAAGTTTCCACGTGTATGAGGTACTGTGATGATTTCACTCAAAATTTTGTGCCTCCTCTCAAATTTTCAAAATAACTCATCCATTGATAAGACGTCATGTGTCCATAAAAAGTTACAAGAGAGAATATTTCAAATGGTTGAGGGATACAATAGCAATGCACCAAATCAGTTAGGGATCATATGACATACAATAATAAATTTGGCCTCATGTCTCGGTCCTTTCACCCATCATCATACTATTACATGCAGTTGATATAGGACACTAATCATTTCCCATACATGCACACCCACGCTATCCCCATATCTCAGAATATCACATCGGGTGTAGCGAATCACTTCGCCCCATCAAGTGTCTCCATAAACATGTGCCAAAATCTTATAAGAGAAATCCAAAGGATCAAAGGAAAGCAACATGTGAGTAAATTTCTCTCTAAAGGCGAGTCACTCATATTCTAGGTGTCACAGATGATGACCCACCTACTTAGCCTCTCCCTTCAGAAGAGGGCTATCATCTATCCTAGCTACAAACATCTGGAGAGTGTGTTCTGTATTCGTGAAGGAGAGAATGTCCCTCTATAGTATCATTAGTGAAAATATGAGAGTATAAGTACATTCAATAATCTACTCTAATGTGTATTTGTATCAACTGACCAGCTCTCCGCAGAAGCCTGAGGTATAATATTCAAAGGATTGGTCAATTATGATATGTTTCATTGGGTGGTTTCAGCTGATAAGAAACAACTATCCTTCTCTCATACCTTCCAAGGTCGAGAATTCTCAATACAACAGTGGGAATTAATTGAGACACATAGGAAGATCCAGACATAAGCTCAATTAGACAAAGAGAATACTCCTCTAGACAACTCAACAGGTCAACTTTGGAGGTAAAAAGTATTTTTACCAAGTAAAATTAGTTGGAAAACCTTAAGTGGTATCAAGAAAATCACAAGATGTATTTACTTTCAAGAAGAAATATTTTTCTAAATGAATGGTTTTCTTGTGAATGAATATGTCTATAAAGCATGATGAAGAGCTCATTCGTAGGGTTGAAACTTTGGGAAATTCAATATTTTCTTACAACTAGAGTTGTTTGATCACAACCCTCGGGGAAAGAGAGATAGTAAAAGAAACAAGCTTCATGATATTCATCCCCTTCATTATGTTTTAGTTTGTAATTCTTATTTGTGTGCATGTGTTCTTGCAAAATCCATCCCTCTCATTGGGATTCTTGTATCATATCCCCTTTAACAAAATATCAAGTAGAGGGTTATACAACATGTTTAGTGTAATTGTGTGCTATATGGATATGTCATATAAGTGATTTGCCCTTAACAAATGACTACTATCTTGCCATTTCTTCATATGTTTAAATGATATGCAAAGGGTACCTCCTTGTATTTAAATATATGAAGATGCTTATTGTTTGCAACATGTTTTAATGATATGTTCTATGTGTTAGAAAAGTTGAATTCTTACTTTCTCAATATGTTATTCCATTTAAATAAGGTACGATATTCATTCTTTCTAGTGACTCATATGTTTATCTTATTTTTCTTCCAATTCACCATTTCACCCATCTTAAAATCTAAAATTTTTGAAACACTTGTGGAAAAATGTCTCTTGGAGATGATATTTTTTATTATATGAGCTGAAAATTGTTTGGGGGTCGAGAGTTTTAAAGAGTGAGAGAAAAATTACTTAATTTTGCATAATTTTCTTTGAGTGCAAGCATGGATTTAATATCCACTTTGAGTATTATCTGCTATGGTTTCTTGACATCATTACATTGACAACCTAGAATATCTAGAGGGATAGCATCTAAAATGGTGCCTTTATCGGGGAACAAAATTTGAATACGACTTTCCCTGGAATATGAAATTTCAAGCTCTAATTCTTGATAGTGAATAAGCTCACTACAAGAAGAACAACTTCTTGTGGAGGTATTTACAAAACCTTCCTGAAAATTTATTCTCTCTGCTATTTATAGTGGAGGTTGTTAGAGGAGGAGGGTGACTAAAGGTTTTTGTGGAGGTTTTTTTTTTCTAGTTCACCTTTATGGTACAGATGCCATTTTTCACACCTGAAAGAAATTGTACCATTACTTAAATGTTCAAACACATTGTCACTATTCATAGCGGAGATAAGCGACTACAAGTTTTTGCGGAGTTTTTTACTCACTGCATATTTAAGGTATATACACACTAGTAATATTATGAACAATACATAACCGATGCATCGATGTTACAATAGCATTGCCATGCCTTATAATAAAATTACATGCACCGAATAAATCCCACCGATGCAATTGAACAGTACACATGGGGACGTTCATGAAAAATACAACACTAACACATACATGTTTCAGAAGCACCACCATACTTTATAATAAAATTACATGCATCGAATAAATCACACCGGTACTACTGAATAGTACCCCTGGTGCATATTTATGTCGAAAGGTGCATTGCGATACGGTAAAAAAAATAAAATACCAAACCAATTTTCATTGTTACAATGCATCTCATGCTTCCAAACTCTCAAGAAAGAACCGATGCTCACCTTTCTTCCTAAGACACCATGTTTTCAGTGCTCTACACTGACTAGGGTAGCTCCATTGGTGGATCCCACACATTTTCAAATTTTTGAAATTACCACGCATTTTCATTTCCTCTTAAAAGTGAAACCATGCCTTTTTGAGACATAAGTGACCAGGAAAAATATTTAATACCTTCATATTTTAATTTTCATCCAATAAAAATTATAATTAAGATTGAAATTTCACATTTTCTTCAAATTTGTTTTCACGCGGTGATCCTGAACGGTTCATCTCACCCTGAAGCAGTGTGCACTATGTTAAATACACAATGCACACCACTTTCGGTGTGTCCATATATGTTCACTCTAGTTCCATTCAATCTAGTGCACCAGGATAAATTACTAAAAAACAAAGTGGTGGGTGTTAGAAACATCTTTTTTATAGTTAGAGTCACAGGTTTGTGCAATTTTTTTAGAGCCATGACTTAGTTTTTTGAAAGAAAAAACAAATATTTCCTGGATAAGTTGCAATTGGTGTGTCAAATTTTATGAGGTCAGTGACAAAACTAAGGGATGGTTTGAAAAATCAAGTAATTTGGATAAAAGTCAAGAAAAAGGGTGTAAGGATTAGTCATGTTTGAATTGTATGGGTTTATCTTCTTAAATTTCGAGTCATGTCAAAATAGGGGAATTTAGGTACCAAAGTCGAGTCAAGTGGTTAGGATAAAGGTCACGTCAAAATATATTATGAGCATCATTACCTAATCATGAAGTCAGAAAAGTGAACAATCATGGAACTCCTATCATTTGTACTTTGCACACTTCAAAAGTGTACTTGTTGCACGAGTTTGTTGCGCAAATATTCAACCTACTTTCGAACTTCTCGTCACCATGGATTTACCGTCCTCTTCCATGATTTCATTCCTTATCCGTTGAAGCATAAATATTGGTCACCCTTCATGCTTCTCCATTACTTTCATAATTTGTGTATCGTCCATAGTTTTTCAGCAAGCTCCGGATCCCTTCACTGCATAAAAACTATTTGTTGTCAATCGTTATGTAAGCATGTTATTTTGAATTTGCTTTGTCTCCTCCAATTCCTTCATCCATTTCTTAAAATTCTTCTTGGAGCTCGTTGTAAACTAGATTTTTGGAATGAGTTGTTTCTTCTCAAAGTCATCCTTCCTTCTTCTGAACTACCTACTACTGCGCTGATATTTTTGCTGCACGCTAAGTTTTCCCACTCTGCCAAATTTTTTCGTCACACTTTCCTTCGACGACGAGTTTTCCACTACGCCAAATTTTTCCATCACACTTTCTTTCCGCGCCGATTTTTCCATTGCGCCAAATTTTTCCATCGTACTTTACTTCTGCGTCGAATTTCTCATTGTGTCGAATTTTCTGTTACTAATTTGTTTGTCGTGCAAAGACTCCTGTTGCTACATTTTCTTTTAGTTTCTACAAAGTTTATCATTCTTATTCGCTGCGTAGAGAGGGTATTACAATTTATTGTTGTGCTCTTGAAATTAATATATACCAGTACCATGGAAACTTCCCAAAGAAAAATAAAGAATGTAAGAAGTGGCAGGGTCGTGAGGTTTGAACCTCAGGATTTAAAGTTAATAAATGTAGACTCGACGATCAAACATATTTTTAACAACCCGAATGTATTTGTTTCTGTGAAAGGATTCAAGGATATAGTGCACAACTATCTGATAATTTTGTCCTCAATTTTACTTGTGTCAGTGCGACAATTACAGGAATCACTTTCCAAGTGATAGAGGAAACTATGTCAGTTGCGAAGGAGATCCCTCTATAGGGATAAAAATGGTTTAAAGGTATTCCTTTATACATTTCATGTTATATGGATCTCATCAAGCCTGAATATCAAAATCAAAAAATTAGAGCTGACATTTCAAGAGAGTATCTCCTGGAGCCTTTTGAGAAACTTTTGAAGATAATCAGGAAACACTTCACCTGTGAAGGAAGATTTGATAAGGTGCATCCATACCACACCAGGTTACTGAGGCATTTCACATGAAAAAATATCTTAAAATTACATTTCTTCTTGTACTAAAGCCTAGGAAAGATGGTAGACAACGTCCAGGCCAAATTTGATCAGCCAGAGAACAACTTATTTCATTTTTCATTAATTAATATGTTGGTGGTTGAAGAGTTGATAAATTTGAACAATGACTGGATTTGTTTTTACTTTGATATAGTTCATATATTTTCCCTTTAGGTTTCTACTCGAGGAAATCATGTCTCTCTATAGGGGTATCAAACTCTCTTATTTCCTTGTGATTCTACTTACACTTCCCCTTCAACAAGTGGGTTGATGTTTACCACCATGCTTTCCTTTGTCAACAAATCTATGTTGATCAATGATCAAAATGCCACATAAATCTTCAAACATGTAATCCTTAGTATCTTTCTTTCATGCCTTCTCATTGGTGCATAAATTCAAAATAAATACATCGAATGGTGTTCCCGAATTTATCAGGACCAACTCAATGAGTTTTTCGTCTTTCTTCTAGTAATTCTTTCCACATTATCCCATTTTAAATTGCAG
>JASDQU010684157.1:0-14853 GCA_032191745.1 Picea mariana | reverse complement strand
AATCTTCAAGGAAAACTCGGATTTGTACCGGGGATCCCTGATGAGCCTCTGTGACCTCAATGTCTTCTTGGGGGTTATTTGTTTCTTCCTCCAATTCATATGTTTCTTCTACTTCAGGGTGTCGGCCAACTCCTTGAATTTCTTGCTCCAATAGTGATGTAGGAGCATCACAAGGGCATGCAAGCATATCCAACAGTGAGCCAGTGTGGAGATAAGAGACAACTAGAAAAGCACCGAGCACATTTTTTGAAAATGTTTTGAAATATTAATGAAGTCATTAAGTGGAGGCATTCTTTTATTATTTTAAAAGGACCTTGAGCGATCCACTCTCGTCCATAGTAGATAGGAGCCTTTATGTGTAATGAATGCAAGTAAATAGAGTTTAATGCTTAGATTAGACATTTTAGAGCGTAAGAGGGAGAACGAGATATAGACACCCTCGTAATGTATCATTTGAACATTATCATTATTAGTAATAGAGAGCATACAGAGATGAATAAGAGAAACTGTGTTTGAAAACACCCATGTACAGTGATTTGAATTAATAGAAGGAGCCTTAATTCAGACTCATGGAGTTCTGGTTATTTTCTGTATGCGTATGCTAAATGGTATGTTCATGGTCATTTACTCTTTCTGTTTTACATATTTTCTTTTATGCTGTGTATGAATGATTTCTTGTTAAATGCCTGAAATCTGAGAGAGAATAAGGGAAATGAGTTTCAATTGTTTTTCTGTTTGAGCAAGAGTTCCTGCAAGGAGTGCAGTTGAATTGTCCGCAAGGAGTGCGTTGACAAAGGGTTCAGAGGTTTGTCTCTAAAAGCTCAGATAGGATAGATTTTGTTCTCATTTCCTCAGACGTGCAGTTAGGCACAGGAGCCGTGCAAAGTGTGTGCAGGCTGAGAGTCGTCAGATCTGGCAGAGGAGAAAGGAGGTTACGGTGGTCGTTTTCTGCAGGTGGAAGCTCAGGAGAGAGAGGGTCATAGATTCACGCCAATGTGGACCGTTGGATCTACTCACAAAATTTCATTTCGGGGTTTCGTGGGTGGAAAGACCGAAAACACAGCCTCAGGATTCGCGAAATCATGAAGTCTGAAACCCCGACAAGGCAAAAGGTTCCATTGTGGGGTCATGACTTGGACACGTGTCGAAATCCAAGCGTCTCGGCATTTCTGGGTTCGAAAGGACAAGGGTGAGCCCAGGCTTTGGCTAACCATATTGCGATTTCTGAAATTGCAAAACAATGGCCTAGTCCATCGGTGAATCAGAAATCAGGAATTTGGTGTTCGCGGTGACATAAGGTTGGGGATCGCGAGTCTAGAACTCCCGATACTCGAAATAGAAAAATTACACATGTTAGCAGATCACGAGGAGGTGACAAGTGGCAAAAGGCTCACGTCAGAGGAAAGCGTGATTGAAGTGACGCGTGGAAAGGACAAGGGTTGTGGGACCCAAAGCAGGCACGCAAGTCTTTCAGGATTTCGGGACTCGGAAGGTAGAAGAGACATAGAGCTCTTGTATATTGAGCTCCCGATGCACGAAATAGCGTTGATCGTTCAATCAAGGGAAAACTCTAGAACCGTTGATTTCTTTGTGGAGGTGGAACCTTAGCGTTCCATCGTTTTTCAGGACTCGACATATCGGGATTCGGAGGTCTGAAGGTGTAGACGCTTGATCACAAGACTCACGAAATAGTGAAGTTCAATCTCCCGAAGTGAGAAGGGAGAATTCCACGAGGTTTTGCTGTGGGTGTGGATTTTCCTGAAAGGGAAAATAGAAGAGCCAATTGTCGAGAGCTCTTCGGGCCAGTGGAAGAAGAACGATCCTGTGTGCGTGGACTTCTAACCTACAGGTTGGGAGGGCTGTGCTAGGTGTGGTATCAGAGCCTGATTCTTGTTTGTATATTTCAGGCAGGAAAAGCGAGAAGGAATTTCAGCCATGTCGCCGAGGAGAAGGGAAGACAAACACCCGATCCACCAGAGGAAAGGGAAATTCCAGAAGAAAGGGGTAGGAAGGTACCAAACCCATCCATGGAAAGAGATATACATGACATACATGCCAGACTCGTGGACGTGGAAATAAAACAAATGCGCACAACTGATGTTGGAGATATTAGTGAGTCCAAAAGTGAATATGATGCTGGACATGGAGAATAAGAAATCACAGCAGAAGATGCAGCAAATGAACGCTTGATTATAGATGTTGCAAGAATGAGTGCAAGAGACAAAATGGACATTCCAGTTTATGAGGGAAACTTGGATGTAGAAGAGCTTCTAGACTGGATTAGAGCTCTGGACACGTATTTTGACTATGAAGATGTCGAAGAAGACAAGAAGGTCAAACATGCTGTCACAAGACTTAAAGGACATGCAACATTGTGGTGGGATGAACTGCCAGCTGAGAGGCATTGCCAAGGCAAGCAGAAGATCAAGAGTTGGGATAGGATGATTGCAAAAATGAAGGCAAAATTCATTCCCAGGGATTATCAAATTACTTTGTTTCGAAGGATGAAGAATTTGAGACAGTGAAGGAGTACACTGAAGATTTCTACAGGCTGAACATCAGAGAAGGTCATCATGAAAGTAATGATGAAAAGGTTGCTAGGTATATGAATGGCCTGAGATACGAAATTACGGATGAGATGAGCATGATGACCATTCGAATGGTGGAAGATGCTTATCAAATGGCTCTAAAGGCATAAGAGAAGCTGAGCCGAAAACAAGGTCAAAGAGGCCAAGGCAGAAGTCAAGCTAGGGGCAAATCAGTTGTCCAAGATAAAAATCAGAAACCCAAGGAAGACTGGAAGAAAACTCAACCTCAAACTGAGAGAGGTGGAAGCTCACAGGAAGGGAAATATGCTGGACAGAGAGGGAAGTATGCTGATTAGAGAGGAGAGTATGCTAATAACAATATTTTTCCTCGTACTAGAGGTAGAGGAAGAGGAAGAGGTGGAGTGATAAAATGCTTCAAGTGCAGAAAGGTCGGACACAAGTCTTATGAATGTCCAGATAGGAAGAAAGAGGAAGGAGAGGCTCACATTACCGAAGCTCAAAGGTGGGATGTTGAGTCAGAAGATGATGAAGGTGGAAGATCATTGATGATGTGAAAATCTCTTTTGACACCAGAGAAGGAGGTGGAGAGTTCAGTCCAAAGAAACAGAATTTTTCAGACTACGTGCAAGACCAAAGACTGGAAATGCAAAGTTATTGTAGATAGTGGTAGCATGGATAATCTCATTTCAACAGAGATGGTAGAAAAGATGGAGCTGGAAACAACTGAACATCCAAGCCCATACAAGGTTTCGTGGTTGCAAAAAGGACATCAGGTAAATGTCACTAAACAATGTTTAGTTGAATTTAAAATAGGTGGATATAGGGATGAAATACTCTGTGATGTTATTCCTATGGATATTTTTCATCTATTGCTGGGTAGACCATGGAAATAAGACAGAAATGTGATTCATGACAGGAGAATGAACACATACACCCTAGAGAAGAATGGGAGAACTCACATGCTGTTGTCGATCAAAGATAAAGAAATAAAACCGGAGCTGAGCAACACTGTACTTCTCATGAGTGGGAAGGAACTTCTTACATAGGTTAAGAAGAAGGAGGAACCACAATTCATTGTGGTCAGGAAGCCAATTTTTTTTTTAACCAGCACAAGGGTAGATGATTTACCAGAAGAGGTTCAAGAACTGCTAGAAGAGTTTGCTGACATAGTAGTGGACGAACTACCTTGTTCATTGCCACCGATCAGAAGTGTGAGTCATCACATTGATCTCATACCAGGAGCTAGTTTACCAAACAAAGCAATGTACAAATTGACGCCACAGGAGAATGAAGAGGTCAAAAGACAAGTCCAGGATTTGTTGGACAAGGGTTTGGTCAGAGAAATCTTGAGTCTGTGTGTTGTTCCGACAGTACTCAGTCCGAAGAAAGACGGAGGCTAGAGGATGTGTACTGACTCAAGGGAAATCAACAAAATAACCATCAGGTATAGATTTCCATTGCCAAGGATGGATGATCTGATGGATTGCTTGAGTGGGGCAATTTTTTTTTCGAAGGTTGACTTGAAGAGTGGTTATCATCAGATTCGCATGAGAGAAGGAGATGAATGGAAGACAGCCTTCAAGTCTAATGAGGGGTTATATGAATGGCTTGTTATGCTGTTTGGCTTAACAAATGCATCGAGTACTTTCATGAGATTGATGAATGAAGTCCTGAAGGATTTCATCCGAAAATTTGTCATTGTGTACCTTGATGACATACTGATTTTCAGTAAAACAAAGGCAGAGCATATGAAACATTTAGCTACAATGATGAAAAATATACACCAAGAGAAGTTGCTGATAAATATGAAGAAAACCTCATTCATGAAGACATAACTCATTTATTTGGGGTTTGTTATTTTTGCAGATAAGTTGAGGATGGATCCAGATAAGGTGGAGGTAATCAAGAATTGTTCATCACCAAAGAATATCTTTGAAGTTCAAATTTTTCATGGATTGGCTAGTTTCTACCAAAAATTCATTAGGAATTTCAGTGGAATTAGTGCACCAATGATGGACATAGTGAAGAAGAGACACAAATGTTTTCACTGGACAAAAGAAGCTGAGAAAAGTTTCAATTTGTTGAAAAGGAAAATCACAGAACAACAAATTCTGGTGTTGCCTGATTTCCAAAAGACATTTCAAGTAAAATGTGATGCAAGTGGATTTGCAATAGGGGCAGTATTAAGACAAGAAGACAGGGCGATAGCATACTTCAGCGAGAAGATGAATGAAGCAAAGGTGAAATACTCCACATATGACAAGGAATTCTATGCTATTATTCAGGCATTGAAAAAATGGAGACATTATTTAATCCCCAAGTAGTTTGTTTTGTATAGTGACAATCATGCTTTGCAATTTGTGACACAATAGGAGAAGCTGAATCAAAGGCATGTTAAATGGGTTGAATATATGAAAAATTTCACTTTTGTGATTAAACATATTTCTGGTACTGCTAACAAAGTTGTTGATGCTTTGAGCAGGAAGTGTTTGCTATTGTAGGAGTTCAGAGTCAAAACATTGGGTTTTGATGATCTCAGGGACATGTACAGAGATGATCTAGATTTTAAAGAGGTGTACGAAGCAGCTGAGAATCCGATTCTCAGGGATAGAATCCAGTGGGATGAATACATGATCCAGGAAGGATTACTGTTTAAAGGTAATCAACTTTGTATTCCAAAATGATCCATGAGGGAGAATTTGTTGAAGGAGAAACATAGTGGAGGATTGGCCAGACATTTCAGTCATGACAAGACGTTCGCAAAGTTGAATGAGTCATATTTTTGGCTAGTAATGTGAGTAGGCATCAAAAGATTTGTGAACAGATGTAGAATTTGTCAACATTCAAAAGGAAAGAGACAGAATGCAGGCTTTTATCAACCATTGCCCATACCTGAGAGGCCGTGGGATGCAGTCAGCATGGAATTCATATTGGGGTTGTCGAGAACACAAAGAGGGTTCGACTCAATCTTTGTGGTAGTGGATAAATGGCACATTTCATTCCATGTCAAAAAACCAGTGACACAACTCACATTGTGAACCTGTTTTTCAAAGAAGTCATTCAACTTCACGACTTACCAAGGAGCATAGTTTCAGATCGAGACACTAAGTTCGTAGGACACTTCTGGAGAACCTTATGGAAGAAGTTGGAAACAAACTTGTCGTTTAGTTCAGCTTATCATCCTCAGAAGGATTGACAGACAGAAGTCGTGAACATAAGTTTAGGAGACTTGCTGAGGACTTTGGTGACAGAACACCACATCCAGTGGGACAACATATTACCACAGGTGGAGTTTTCTTATAATGAATCACTTAATAGGAGCATAGGACAGAGTCCATTTCAAATTTTTTATGGCATGCAACTGAGAGGATTTTCTGAGCTGAGGGATTCAAAACAGATTGCAACTAGGAGTGCTAGTGTGGAAGATTTTGCAAAGGCGATGAAGGAACTTCACAGCCAGGTGAAGGAACGATTGCAGAGTTTGAGCCAAGAATATAAGCAGAGAGTAGATCAACATAGAAGACAACTTCAGTTTGAAGTTGGTGATTTGATCCTAGCACATTTGAGAAAGGAAAGGTTCCCGAGGGGAACATATAATAAACTGAAAATGAAGAAAATCGGGCCATGTAAGGTCTTGAAGAAATTTGGGGTGAATGCATATGAGATTGAATTACCTGATGGGATCAGAATTTCTCCGATATTCAATATCTCATATTTGTACCCTTATAAATCTAATGAAGAAGGGATAGGTAATGAACAACTAGAGATTCAATGGAAAAAACAAATGCCAGTTGCACAGAAGCAGCAGATGGAGCGCATATTGGAAAAAAGAGTTGGTAAGAGGACCAGGCAAAAGCAATACTTTGAATACTTGGTCAAGTGGAAGGGCCATCCAGTTGAAGATGCCAGCTGGGAGAACGAAGTTGAAATACAGAAGCATGGACAGACCGTGCGTGAGCTCATGGACAGCTGCCCATGAAAATTTTCAAGCAAGAGAGTATGATGCAGGAGCATCACAAAGGCATGCAAGCATAGCCAGTAGTGAGCCATCACGGAGATAAGAGACAACTGGAAAAGAACTGAGCACATTTTTTGAAAATGTTTTGAAATATTAATGAAGTCATTAACTGGAGGCATGCTTGTATTATTGTAAAAGGACCTTGAGCGATCCGCTCTCATCCATAGTAGATAGGAGCCTTTATGTGTAATGAATGTAAGTAAATAGAGTTTAATGCTTAGATTAGAAATTTTAGAGCGTAAGAGGGAGAACGGGATATAGACACCCTCGTACTGTATCAATTGAACATTATCATTATCAAAAATAGAGATCATACAGAGCTGAAGCAGAGAAACTGTGTTTGAAAACACCCATGTATAGTGATTTGAATTAATAGAAGGAGCCTTAATTCAGACTCATGAAGTTGTGGTTATTTTCTGTATGCGTATGTTGAATGGTATGTTCATGGTCATTTAATCTTTTTGTTTTACATATTTTATTTTATGCTGTGTATGAATGATTTCTTGTTAAATGTCTGAAATCTAAGAGAGAGTAAGGGAAATGAGTTTCAATTGTTTTTCTGTCTGAGCGAGAGTTCCTGCAAGGAGTGCAGTTGAATTGTCCGCAAGGAGTTCATTGACAAAGGGTTCAGAGGTTTGTCTTTGAAATCTCAGATAGGATAGCTTTTGTTCTCATTTCCTCAGAAGTGCAGTTAGGCATAGGAGCCATGCAATGTGTGTGTAGGCCGAGAGTAGTTTCAGGGTTTATAAGACCTGGAGGACTGTTCAGAGACTGCTACTGCAAGGAGTGCACAGAATCGAAGGACTTCAATTCTTTGAAGTATTTGAAGGATTTTCCACAAGGAGTGCGTCCATGAGTCTTCTTCAAGACTCGAAGTTGGAGAAAGCTCAGGAGGGATAGAGTCTTCGAGGTCATCGAAGAAAATCCCAAAAGGTTGGTGCCTTGAGGCGTTTGAAGGAGGCTTTGCAAGTGTGTGTTGCAGGTGGTTAAGTTCTATGACAAAACACTTTGTCAAATTTGTAGAAGTTCTCAGAAGGGAGAATGGATGGTCGGAATTCTCCGTGGAGAATTAGCAAAGTCCCGCTAGTCGTCAGATCTGGCAGAGGAGCAAGGAGGTTACGGTGGTCATTTTCTGCAGGCGAAAGCTCAAGAGAGAGAGGGTCGTAGATTCATTCCAACGTGGACCGTTGGGTCTACTCGCGAAATTTCATTTCGGGGTTTCGTGGGTGGAAAGACCGAAAAAAAAGCCTCAGGATTCGTGAAACCGCGAAGTCTGAAACCCCGACAAGGCAGAAGGTTCCATTGTGGGGTCAAGACTTGGACACATGTCAGAATCAACGCATCTCAGCATTTCAGGGTTCGAAAGGACAAGGGTGAGCCAGGGCTTTGGCTGGCCATATTGCGATTTCCGAAATCGTGAAATAGTGGCCTAGTCCATCGGCAAATCAGAAATTAGGAATTCAACGTTCGTGGTGACATAAGGTTGGGGATCGTGAGTCTAGGACTCCCGATACCTGAAATAGAGAAATTACATGGTTTAGCAGATCGTGAGGAGGCAAAAGGTGGCAAAAGGCTCACGTCAGCGGAAAGCGTGAATGAAATGACGCGTGGAAAGGAAAAGGGTTGTGGGACCCAGAGTAGGCACGCAAGTCTTTCGGGATTTTGGGACCCGAAAGGTAGAAGAGACATAGAGCTCTTGTATATCGAGCTCCCAATGTGAAAAATAGTGATGATCGTTGGATCAAGGGAAAACTCCAGAACCGTTGATTTCTTTGTGGAGGCGGAACCTTAGCGTTCCAACATTTTTCAGGACTCGGCATATCAGGATACGAAGTTCTGAAGGAACAAACGCTTGATCACAAGACTCACTAAATCGCGAAGTCCGATCTCCTGAAGTGTGAAGGGAGAATTCCATGAGGTTTTGCTCTGGGTGTGGATTTTCCTGAAAGGGAAAATAGAAGAGCCAATTGTCGAGAGCTCTTCGGGCCAGTGGAAGAAGAATGATTATGTGTGCGTGGACTTACGACCTACAGGTTGGGAGGGCTGTGCCAAATAGTGTGTCCTTCTCTTCATAGCTCAAATATATAAACCTGGTTCCTCTAGGATCGACCTTCTTGGGTGCCACCATATCCCAGTCTTGAGTGTTCTTGGTGAAAATTTCATCCTCAAACCGATCGTGGGCATAAGGCCAATAGGATGATACCTATGACGTGTGCTGTAGGACCAATCCCTTGGGATCGTGTTTGTGAAATCGACTAGTTTAGAACCAAAATTCCAATTTCCCTAGCCCAAGTTGTTTAGCATGCACAATGTCTTTGACCATGCAGAAGTTGATATGGAATCCACGCGGTATGAAATATCGCTTCTTGTCTTTCACTAAAGTTGCACTGTATCCTTGTATGATGGTTTGATAGAAGATTTCTCCTAACACTATCCAGTCGGTAACATAAAGGGGTAATAAATGTGGCTCCCCTGTGGTGCCAAAAATCCTGATGTAGATTTCTCGTTCGTCTCAATACTAGTGACAAATTTTGACTATGACCTTCTTTGCTTCATCTAATAATCTAGGGAATTCTCTCTTAAAGAGTAAGAAGTAAATGGATGTAATAAAATGATCACAGATAACAGCATAGGATTACTTGTACCTATTTTCCCACAAGATTTTGTAGTATACATGGACTGCGAGCTCCAAAGGATGCTAATTAAATTCCATCCTAGCAAAAGCATTCCTGGTGAAGATGACGTCCAGTAGATGTGAAGCCATGTAGAAGGCATGGGTATCTCCTTCCTTTGGCACCTGAGCTTGTTTTTTGTATGTGCTCAACCATTTGGAGATGATACCACTCCAATTGAAACTGGTACCCAAAACGATGACTATAAAATCTAGAGGCATCCAAGCTTCCGAAAAATGGGTGCAGTCTTTCTCTCCATGTAATATGCAGAGAAGGGCCATGAGATAGGTGTATGGTTCCCTAAGATTGACCGTTGGGTACCAGCCAGAAGTTCGGTTCATGAATTTCTTGTCTTCCCTCCACTAGGATGCCAAGATTTTTCTAGTGTCATGAGAGGCATAGAAACTCACCACGAAATCAGTGTTCAACTTTTCTTTAGACTCATTGAGTTTGTAGTATTTTTGAACTTCTGATGGTAGGAAAAATCTGACGCATTAGCCATTGTCATCATTAATCAAAAAACTATGTGCATCAATGTGATCAATGAGCCACTTTAAGAGCTCGATGCAAGGGAAAACTAGAGACCGACTTGCCACCATGTGTAGATAAGCCCTGCGAATGTTTGGGAGTACCTCATCATCGAGCTTCCTTGTATCAGGGTCATTGTGTGGAGTATATTCAAGGGGCTCTTCTTTCTTGATCTTCTTGTGGACTTCTTCCCAGTAAGAAAATGTTTTCTTTTCTCCAATGCTTGCCTCTGTATCCTCGAAAGTTGGGGGCTAGACAAAGGGCTCCTTGGTGATCTCCTTGATGATGGACATCGTCTTAGGAGAGAACTCTAATTGTATTGAAACCACTGGGGAGGAGCCTTCTCCTATTTCTGATTCTTGCAGCTTTGGTGCCCATGGTGATTTCTTGGTGGATGGATTCTTTGGAGGCATTGTCCCTACAATCAAAACCACCTTCTAAACACATATACAGAGCAGCATCGGGTGAGAACATATACAAATGAAAGGTAAATCCATAAGCGAACCCATACCTGTAATGCTTGCTAAGAAAACTATTTAATACTCACTGGACTTCGAATGCTTCCTCTGGACTAGTGGCTTCGTTCTCTTGTTTGTTTTGAATTCCTTGATGCATAGACTGGGATCACACAAAAAGGACTCGAAAGAATATAACTGGGAGATACTACCAGTCATATCAATTAGTTAATATGGGTGATAAATGCAGATTTCAAAATATAACGCTATCGGATTTCTACCACTAAGACTTAACTGGTTGACAACAGAGGCACAGATGGAGATGCATTGTATCAATGAGTTTAACAGTGACCTTTTGATTCGCGCACGAGATAGTAACTAATGCGCGATCTATGAATTAACTAAATATTTGAATGCAGAGTACTTGACACAGCTAGGGGTTAAACGTCACATCACGTCTTACCTTCATAAAGATCGAGGATCGACTACTATTTAGATTTTTTATCAACGTTGCTATTTTCTTGATAAAACTCTCGATACCGGTGATGTTGGGATTGGTGATGTTTCGGGCGTCGGTGGTCGGTGGTGGAACTCCTCTTTTGTGCGACGCTTATGATTACACTTCTCTACCAAAGCCGAAAGGATCGGAGTTCGAAGAAATATTTTCAGAGACTATATGCGTAACAGAGATACTCTTATCGGTCGACGCCGACGAATGTCGGCACTCAGTTGCTTTGACTTCCCATACAACTTTTTTTAACTTAATCTTTCACCGATTCCGAACTTCTCAAGTAAGTTGGGAGAAATCTGGGTCATTTTTTCCTTGATTAGTAGTGGTATTTCTCAAGATGGTTCTTAATATGCTCAAGAGAAACCCGGATATGAAACATATCAGATAAGAAGGTTATCAGGCTCAAACCACGGTGAAAATAATTGAAGGTAGAAGACAAGGTGGTACCTAAAAGGAAGTGTTCATAGAACTGTTAGGGTGTGTTGAGCACTCAACAAGGGTATCCCACCATATGGAAGCAACCAATAATTTTTTATATTCTATTTCTACATGCATGGGTCCTCCCATCCTCATGGGAGATGATACCCTAGTTGAGGTCATTGGCTAAGAGAGAGTAGAACTCCCACACAAATTTTTTGAGAATGTATTTCATAGTCCAAAAGTCTCCATGAATCTACTCTTAGTTTATCAGATAGCACATTATGGTACAGGAAAAAGGGTGGATTACATAACGATGCCTCATATGCGTGATAACTCCATGGTTTTTATTAGTGAGGTAAGCCACCAATATCATTTGTATACTTTCAATAAGTTGATTTCTAAATCTATTTTTTCTTTAATATTGGTGCATGATGATGATACTAGTATATTATCACATGTGATATTCAACCATCTAAACTTCAAATACATGCAACAAATATCCAAATAGGAAATGTTCACCGACTTTCCCAACAAACATTTTTCCAAATGATTTTTTCAAGGATGTGTTCTTGGAAATATCCCCTAGAGAAGTTTGTGAAAGGGAAGGAATGGAGGGCCTCCTCTCCTTTGAAGGTCATCCACAGTGATTTGATGAGAGCCTTTCCTCATATTTCCATCAACAAAGCAATGTATGTGCTTACATTTAAAGATGATTTCTCATGATATACTAAGGTGTATTTTCTTAGGAAGAAGTACAAGGTTTTCGAGCATCAAAAGACTTGAAAGCACATGAAGATACTCAATATGGGAGAAAGATCAAAATCATTTGCACAAACAATGGGAGGGAATATGTGAACTGATATTTCCTTCATCTTTGTTCAGAGGCAGGTATACAGTTGAAACACACAACACCTTACACCTCTACAATAGAATGAAGTAGCCGAGAGGAAGAACAAATCCCTCAAGGATATTTCCACTTGCATGTTGCATGCAAGATCTCTATCACCCAATATTTGGGTTGAGGAACTTAATTGTGCCAATAAAATTTAGAATAGATATAATCACAAATCTGTCAAGAAACGAACTCCCTATGAGGCATGAAGTGGAAATAAACCAAAATTCACCCACTTATGAATATTTGGATCATGCACATGGGCCCACATACCCTTTGATAAGAGGAAAACACTAGATCCCTAGAGGACGACATGCATATTAATGGGAGATACAAATGGTGTGAACGATTAAAGTTTACTTAACCCCTCTATTGAGAGGCTCATCATTGAGTGTGTTAGTACCATATTTGAACTTGTCACAGATATGTAGGATGATCATGATTATAATACTGATACTAGAAAAATAAAAGATAAAGGTGAGATTACAGATCTCTTAGACTAAAAAAATATAGGATATTTTAAAGTGCCCTAGATAAATTAGCATAAAAATCATGCCTGAAGGGCTCAAGGCTAAGTTTTCAGTTCCTAGACTTGTATTGGGAGGTAAAACAAGGCTAATTGTTCTTTGAAAGACCTAATCCTTTTTCATATTGAGGTTATATCATGAGATTAGGGTCTAGTTACCAATAACTATTGAAGGTGTACAGCTTGTTCATCCAACGTCTGCAAGCTATCCAAAGTTGAAGTGGAAAATCAACATCACATCGTGGACATGCATAAGAGATAACAAGCATTAGGGGTACAAGGTGGTTTTAAGAGCCACATGTCAAGATTTCAATGGTTTCCACTAACAAGAGTATGGAGGGGTAAAACACACTTCTTGGGTCATGAAAGTTGTATTATGGCTTTGTCTAAACGCCTATATACCCACTCATTGCACACATGTCTACCCACTTAGTACCATCTGGAGCCAACACAACAGTCCACCTAAGATACCTACAAGATAAACGACATCATAACATGCAAATATGGCACTCATCAGAGATAGTATCAAACTTCCATCTGTGTAAATAGGGCCCATTTGGGACTTGGGTTAGCATATCAGACTCAACTACACATATACTGACCCCATAACCATGTAAGTGCCGACATGGGTCAATAAAAAGTTTCCACGTGTATGAGGTACTGTGATGATTTCACTCAAAATTTTGTGCCTCCTCTCAAATTTTCAAAATAACTCATCCATTGATAAGACGTCGCGTGTCCATAAAAAGTTACAAGAGAGAATATTTCAAATGGTTGAGGGATACAATAGCAATGCACCAAATCAGTTAGGGATCAGATGACATACAATAATAAATTTGTCCTCGTGTCTCGGTCC
This sequence comes from Picea mariana, assembly GCA_032191745.1. Lineage (NCBI taxonomy): Eukaryota > Viridiplantae > Streptophyta > Pinopsida > Pinales > Pinaceae > Picea > Picea mariana. Next base: position 1,426 of record JASDQU010684157.1, on the reverse strand, counting down.
TTTCACCCATCATCATACTATTACATGCAGTTGATATAGGACACTAATCATTTCCCATACATGCACACCCACGCTATCCCCATATCTCAGAATATCGCATTGGGTGTAGCGAATCACTTCGCCCCATCAAGTGTCTCCATAAACATGTGCCAAAATCTTATAAGATAAATCCAAAGGATCAAAGGAAAGCAATATGTGAGTAAATTTCTCTCTAAAGGCAAGTCACTCATATTCTAGGTGTCACAGATGATGACCCACCTGCTTAGCCTCTCCCTTCAGGAGAGGGTTATCATCTATCCTAGCTACAAACATCTGGAGAGTGTGTTCTGTATTCGTGAAGGAGAGAATGTCCCTCTCTAGTATCATTAGTGAAAATATGAGAGTAGAAGTACATTCAATAATCTAATCTAATGTGTATTTGTATCAATTGACCAGCTCTCCGCAGAAACCTGAGGTATAATATTCAAAGGATTGGTCAATTATGATATGTTTCATTGGGTGGTTTCAGCTGAGAAGAAACAACTACCCTTCTCTCATACCTTCCAAGGTCGAGAATGCTCAATACAACAGTGGGAATTAATTGAGACACATAGGAAGATCTAGACATAAGCTCAATTGGACAAAGAGAATACTCCTCTAGACAACTCAACAGGTCAACTTTGGAGGTAAAAAGTATTTTTACCAAGTAAAATTAGTTAGAAAACCTTAAGTGGTATCAAGAAAATCACAAGATGTATTTACTTTCAAGAAGAAATATTTTTCTAAATGAATGGTTTTCTTGTGAATGAATATGTCTATAAAGCATGATGAAGAGTTCATTCGTAGGGTTGACACTTTGGGAAATTCAATATTTTCTTACAACTAGAGTTGTTTGATCACAACCCTCGGGGAAAGAGAGATAGTAAAAGAAACAAGCTTCATGATATTCATCCCCTTCATTTTGTTTTAGTTTGTAATTCTTATTTGTGTGCATGTGTTCTTGCAAAATCCATCCCTCTCATTGGGATTCTTGTATCATATCCCCTTTAACAAAATATCAAGTAGAGGGTTATACAACATGTTTAGTGTAATTGTGTACTATATGGATATGTCATATAAGTGATTTACCCTTAACAAATGACTACTATCTTGCCATTTCTTCATATGTTTAAATTATATGCAAAGGGTACCTCCTTGTATTTAAATATATGAAGATGTTTATTGTTTGCAACATGTTTTAATGATATGTTCTATGTGTTAGAAAAGTTGAATTCTTACTTTCTCAATATGTTATTCCATTTAAATAAGGTACGATATTCATTCTTTCTAGTGCCTCATATGTTTATCTTATTTTTCTTCCAATTCACCATTTCACCCATCTTAAAATCTAAAATTTTTGAAACACTTGTGGAAAAATGTCTCTTGGAGATGATATTTTTTATTATAT
>JASDQU010684156.1:0-45279 GCA_032191745.1 Picea mariana | reverse complement strand
TGTAGCTACCTTTGGAAGTCATTACTTCCCTTGAAAAAAAAAAAAAACTATTGATTATTTCTCATATATTGTGCATGGTGTATTGTGGTGTATTGGTGTAACTCTTATAATATTGTTCATTGCTCATTGGATATAATTGAATGGTTTAAGTATGAGTTGAAAAAGGTTTTTAAATTGTACTTGATACTGATTCACCCCCCTCTCAGTATCAACACATAGATGGATCCTTGAAGGCCCAAGCCTCAGAAGATACAGCACCCAAAGTGCACAGAGACCCTCTCAAGTCGAACAGAGGGAAAAGCTTTCGGAAATACAAGCTAAGGAGAGACAATGTGAACATACACAGGGGAGGTGCAAGCAAACACTCAACAAATAAAATCTAAATCTCGAGAGGGATGCGCTAATGAGCGTTAGCATTCTTTTCAAAGGAAAAGATCAAGAAGAGAAACATCTAGTAAGGTCATCGATGAAGTATTTGATCACTGTCAAGGATAGAGGATCTTGTTACAGGTACAAAGCCAAAGCTCAGAAGAGATAGCGCCTTTGAATTCACGTAGGAGATCTGATTTCAAGAAGAAAATTTGACAGGTGGAAACCTTTAAGGATCGAGCACCTGGAGTCGAAGACGAAGTCCCAAAATGGACATGTGTCGCTCTATCTAAGAAACAAATCAGTAGTTAAAATGACTTTCCGATCAAATAAAGTGGAAGGATAGGATAAGCAAGGCCCAAGGCTAGAGATCATGAATGATTGAATCCCTGACAATCGTTGGATCTTATTAATATTTTCGGGTTTAAGGCGGACAGTTGGATAAAGTCAAGATGCTCAAGATTTAAGCTCCAAGGAATCTAACTCTAGGAGAAAAAGGAAGTGGAAACAATGAACAACCCGGAGTCCCAAACCCCAAAATAAATATGGACCATTGATCCAGTACTGATCACAGTCGTTGGATGAAATTCAAGTAGAAGGAAAGCGTGAACACTTCCAATGTTGACCACTTCAGCGAAAAGAATTCCAGAACATGTGAAAATACCTGGAGTCACGAAGTAAGACACATGGAAACACAATGAGATCCCACATCATCATAGTCCACATCATCAAGATCACGTTAGCAAGGACGTGGGGTGCAATTAGATAGTGACAAGTGTCAAGGTCTAGTTGGCACTTTAGGTACAAAAGTTATAAATAAAGGTAACACATGGAAACCGCTCAGCTTATGCCACATCAACAGTGACATCAGTTGCCACATCACTCCGGGAGTATGTCACTCTGGGAGATTTGAATCCAAGTAAACACAGTTCTCCTAAGAGTCAGATCTCCGAAATCATTTCTATCCATAGATCAAAGCAAGGTATAAGCACCATTGATCTCTGAGTTAAAAAATATTCAGCTCTACGGCTAAGTTAAAGGTAAGGGTTAAAGGTAGCGAAGAACATGAAGTTCCAAACTTCCAGAGTAAAGGAGGTCTGTAGATCTTGAGAATAACCAGGACCATTAGATCTTCAAGTCTGAGTCCTTCGGAGGGTCAGCAATTCGACACTCTGGAGGAAATGTGTTGATGGTCACAAAAGGGTGAAACTCTCGAAGTCCCGAACTCGAGAGGAGATCTCCACTGTCGAAAAATCATGCAAGGAAAAATGTGCTAGTTGTTAGATTAGATTCCCAAAATTTGAAAATAAGGTGGGATAGGGTTAACCTGCAATTGTCGGTCAACATAGCTCAAGACCATATTCGGTCGGTTAGCACTTCAAGAGAAAAGGAGTGTTCGATTGAAGAAATATCTGGAACGACAGAGTTCTCGAGCCCCGTAGGACTAGCGTTAGGTTCTAGCTCCTGATCACATGCATAAGTTGGTTTAGGAAAAAGGGCTAACACCCAGATGGGAAGTAAGTAAAAATTTTCCCAGAAACCCAAGAATGGGAATCCCACGAATCCCGAAGTAAATGGATTAAGTAACAATTTTTTACAGAACTCCACACCTCCAGAGACGTTGGGTAAAACGAAATCTAATCTGAGAAAAATGATAACCCAGGGTTTAACAATTTCACAAAAATCCACCATTCAACATAATTGATTCATTGTAAACTTAATAGGGAGTTATGGTACAAGTGTGGATCTCGTACACCTCTTGGAAGTGAACCCATCAACATAATTGACTTGGATTTTAAATGAAAATCAACAAGGGCTTAGGATACAATTGGAACTAAACTACAAATGACAAGCGAGCAATACATTTAAAATTTCCTAACACAATCCTCTTAAACTTTGTTCAAAATATTCAAGTAAGGATGAAAGATAGACTTAACCATAAGCTATATGAATACGCAATTCTCACTAAACAAGGAGGATCAAACCGATGTACAAAGTTCAAAAAACGTCTGGAATTTATGTGAAATAATTTAAAATATAACATTGTAGGAAATGTTTATTTTCCAGCAAACATAACACTTGACATTTAGACCTTCAAATGGTTCTATAGTGACTTTATCCATTTACTGTATTGATACTCTTGTAAAATAAATAAATTCAGCTTATAAATACCAGAAATCAATGAAACTTGTGTGTTGAAGATGTCCTTCTAGACCTTGCACTTCTTCATTTCCTTCTCTTGCTAATCACAAAGACTTCACCGGTACCACCCAACCAATGTTAGGGGTACTCTTCTTCCCCCTTAGCCCCCTGAGCCATAAAGAGGCCAAGCACACAAAAACTAGAACACAGTAGCTTCCAAGCTTGCCTCGCAAGGAAGAGATTCCACTCTTTTTACAAGCCCGGAGTCCCAACTCTCACAAGTAAAAACACAGTCAATCAAAAATTTGGCAGCATGGAAATGCCTTCCTAGGGTCCGATCCCCTTTTCTTCTATGTCGCTTTCTTTATAAAATTATCCCTCAAGGACATCTGTCCGTCATGCATAATTTGTTGATTTTCAAAAATTCAGTTCAAGGTTTATGCATCCACTACAAGTGTCACATTCTCCCCAGGTTGCACAAGTAATTTCTCTTTTATTTTCATTTAAAATCCATGTTTCCTCACAATTCCCCATGTGTTCCTAAATTTCCTCTTAGTTGTCTCTTAGATTCCCCAAATCCCTTAATTAAAGGTTGTCAACTAACTAGATTTTAGTTAGGGTTGGATTAGGGGTCTTCTTAGTTATGCTAGGATTCATTGACTCAAATTATATTCTATGCACAACCCATTCTCTCAAGTTGTAATTTTTTTTTAAACAAGGATTTCTTTCTAACAATTTCATGCCCCCTTGTGTGTTTTATCAATACTTTAGGTTATGTCCTACTATTTCCTAACCATTGATTTCCTTCACATCTGTACTCATGTCACAATTCAATAATCCCCTTTATTAAAATTCATTGTTGGATTTAATAATTAATGCTCTATTGTTTAAATAAATTAATTTAATCCTTCAAGGTCAAATAATTCCAGTGTTTTCTAGGCCACCTATGTTTATTGACTCAAGTTTCAATTGTGCAACGTTCCCTTCAAGATGAAACTCATGCTCCAAGGGTGCCCCTTGCGTTGACATGTTTTTGGAAGTTTTTATAACCCCTTGGATTCAAAACTCCATTCGATCGACCTTGTGAGAGACTAAGGGCTTCTAAGGAATAAGGACCATGCCTTATTGTGTACCCCTTAGAAATATACGTGAGTGATTGTCTCAATCTTCCCTCATGGCATCGTGGAGCACCCAACTAGGTAATTATTAACCTATAGTTCTAGCCACGACAGGAGTGTTAGTAGGTCATGACAGGGACATTGCCACTCCTCTCCCTCAATATCTGGTTTTATGTGTAAGGCCCCTTTACTCCTTATGTGATTTGGATTAGCAAGCCTTGCATCCACTGACAAAAAATACAATCCACTCCCTGACTCAATCTGGAGTCCAAGGAGTCCCTTTGATGCCACCCGCATCCATAACCTGTCATGTGTCCTGCACACTCAAGATGACTTGTCAAAGCACATGTCAATTCATATATATACATAAATAAGAACAAGCAGCTATAAAACCTCAACATCATCATATATAACCCAAAATTTGAATGAAACTACAATGTTCCATACCCAAATCACTTGCAAGCAAGTGTCCTCATAGAATAAGTCAATAGTAGTATGCTTAGTAGAGCGTGATGTTACATACACCCCCTCTTGTTTTAAACTTCGTTCCGAATTTTGTATGGTATGTAAAAGCAAGTAAATAAATGTATCTGACATCGATCTATATGTCTACGTCTAACAAAACAAGGAAGGAAATTGTTGGCGCATCTCATATGCATCCTCCCAAGTAGTCGAGTGTGGACTATAATTGTCTCACTCGACCTTGATCTAATTGACTATTCGACACCATAGTTGTCGAATGCGATGGTCCATAATGTGGATTTTCTCCACCATGAGAGCACCCTCCTATGACACCTACAAGGAAATCATGTCAATAACATGTGAAGGGTCACTAATATAGTGTCTCAAAACAGATACATGAAAAACATTGTGCATATGCCTCAAAGAATCAGGAAAGACTAGTCGATAAGCCATGGGTCCCTTCTTTTCCACTACTTTGAATGGTCCCACGAACCTAGGAGACAGTTTAGTACCTTTTCCAAACTTGATCGAACTCTTCTACAGTTTTACCTGCAAGAAGACTATATCTCCAACTTCATAATTGTGGTCAATGCGATGCGCTTCAACATAACTCTTCTGCAGTTTTACCTGCAAGAATACTATATCTCCAACTTCATAATTGTGGTCAATGTGATGCGCTTCAACATAACTCTTTTGCTAATCTTGCACTTCTTTAATTCTTTGTCTGATTGATTTCATATGTTCTTCCATTTCTCGAATCACATTTGGTCCTATCAGTACTCTGTCCTCAAGTCAATCCCAACTCAATGGCGTCCGACACGGTCGCCCATAAAGAAACTCAAACCATGCCATCTTAATCGTGCTCTGATAGTTGTTGTTGTATGCAAATTCTACTAGTGGAAAGAATTATTCCCGATGTTTATTTTGGTCCATTACATACATATGCAACATATCCTCCAAAATCTGTTTTTTCCTTTCTATTTGCCCCTCTGTTTCGGGGTGATAAGTTGTGATAAAGTTTAATTGTGTTCCCAAAGCCTCTTGGGAATTGGTCCAAAACCATCCTGTAAACATTGATCCTCAATTGGATATAATTCTTTTTGGCACCCCATGTAATCTCACAATCTTGCTAACAAACACTCTAGCTATGCCTGGTGCCTGATATGTCGTACGCACTGGAATAAAGTGTGCACTCTTCGCTAGATTTTCAATTACCAAAAAAATTGAATCGTGTCTTCTTGTCGTTAGTAGCAATACAACAATAAATTCCATCAAAATGACTTCTCATTTCGATTCAAGAATAGTGTGTGGATATAACATCCGTGTTGGATGTCTATGTTCATCCTTCACTTGTTGACCTTATAGACATCTCTCCATGTAACTAACTATGTCTACCTTCATTCCCTTCCATAAGAACAAAGGCTTAAGATCTGCCTTCATCTTCGTGACTCCCAGATGAGCGATGTATATTGGTCATTGTGCTTCACTTAAGAACAAAATTCTTAGTTTGTCACTAGGCGATACGTAAATTCTTATGTTAAATATCAATAATCCCTCGTCGTCTAGTGAATAACCTTCATACCTCAGTACCATCATGATATCTTGTACAATGTTTTTCTTAACTTCCTTATACCAGTCATCATCGATTTGTAGAGTTAGAATATTTTCTCGGAGATTCATCTTAAGAGATAACACCGAAAATATGTTTGGCCTCCTACTTGGTGCATCTTCCACTCGGTTCACAGTTCCTTTAATGTAAGAAATTTCAAACTCGTATTCGCTAAGCAATTCTAACCAACGCCTTTGTCACGCGTTTAGGTCACTTTGTGTAAAAATATGCTACGATCCACAGTGATTTGTCTTTAATTCAAATTTTCATCCAATCAAATAATGTCTCCATACTCTCAAGGCGTAAACAATAGCTAATAACTCCAAGTCATGTGTTGCATAGTTCTCTTAATGCCTTCTCAATTTCTATGAAATGTAAGCGATCACTTGATCGTCTTGCATCAAAACTCTGAATAACCCTTCCTTGCATGGGTCTGTGCATACCAAGAATTCCTTGTCCATGTCATGGAATTTTAGTATAGGTGTTTTCGTCAACAACTCTTTAAGCCTTTGAAATGCTTCCATGCATTTCTCAGTCCACAATAAATTCTTGTTCTTCTTCTGCAATTTCGTGATCGGTTTTGCTATCTTTGAAAACCCTTCAACAAATCATCGATAATATCCTACTAAACCCATAAAACTATATACTTCGTGTATGTTTTTTGGTGCTGGTCATTCCCTAATAGCCTCCATTTTCACTAGATCCACAGCGATACCTTTGCCATATATGATATGTCCCAAGTAGTGAATATTATATTAGTAAAGAGAGCATTTTGATAGCTTCTCGTACAATTTGTTTTCTCTTAGGCATTGCAGGACCAACCTCAAGTGTTCATCATGCTCTTCCTTCGTCCAAGAATAAATATATATGTCATCAATAAAAACTTGAAAAAACTTATCCAAGTATTCACAGAACACCCCATTCATCAAACTCATGAATACCCGCGGGGTGTTTGTCAATACGAACGGTAAAACGATAAACTCATAGTGTTCAAATCTCGTCTTAAAAGTGATCTTAGGGATATATTCTTCCTTAATCTGCAATTGGTGATATCCTGATCTCAAGTCAATCTTTGAAAATCCTGTCGCCCCTTTCATCTGATAAAAAAATATATATTCTTGGAAACAGATACTGGTTCTTGATCGTCGCTTTGTTCAATTGATGATAGTCAATACAAAGTCTCCACGATCCATCCTTCTTCCCTACAAAAATAAATGGTGCACCCCAAGGTGACACACTTCAACGAATAATTCCCAAGTCCAACAATTCCTTCAATTGCATTTTCAACTCTTGCAATTCAGGCGTTGACATTAGGTAAGGAGCTCTTGCAATAAGTTCAATTCCCGGTTTCAAGTCTATTGTAAACTCCAACTCTCTTTCGAGCTGTAAACCAGGTAATTCTTCTAGAAAAATATATGCAAATTCTTGCACTATAGGATGGTTTTCTAGTCCTTCTACCTCACCCTTTTCATTTAGTGCTAAGATTTCATATAGTCTACATCCCTTATGCATACTCTTCTGCAATTTTAGGGAAGAAATGAACCTCAAGGACACTCCCTGTTTTCTTCCTACAATCACTCTACTTTGTCCCAATCATCTATCAAACTTAACCGTTTCTTCTTACAGTTAAGTATCGCATCATGAGATTCCAACCAATCCATGCCAATCACTATGTCATAAGATCCTATTACTGTGGCATAAAAATCTACCTTTGTTACAAAGTATCCCATTTTAAGGCTACAACTTGTAACCTTTCCTTCAACCTTATGTTTGGCACCCGATGCCATTTCTACATACTTGAACTCATCCTGCTCAACTGCCTTTACCTTAATTCTCTTTAGCGTTTCACTAGAGATGAATCTCTTGGTAACACTTGGATCTATCAATACACTGTAGTTTTGGTCTGCGATCTTACCTGATGTCTCTAGCACAGTGGACCGATGCTTAGCCTAGTGGTTGCTCACCGCTACATGTATCCTGTGGGCCTTTCCCAAATCTCCAAATGTAGTGGGTCTTGATGATTCAGCACCTCTGTCCTTCTCAATCGAACACTCTCGCTGGTAATATGGCTCACCACATGTCCAACATCTAGTGTTCAATCCAGTGCTCCTAGTCCCCGAAGTAGAAGTTGCTTGTCTAACAGCCTATGATCCTAGTTTTTTCTGCTAAATAGGCCCAAATTATTGTTGTGGTCGATGTTGTTGTTGTTGTGATCTTCTGTAAGGAAACCTCTGCTGAGGATTTTGTCATTGTTGTGTCGCAAACATAGGTCCTCTAGGCATAACTCGAGTCCCTGTAGTATGTCTAGGTGGTGTCAGATCTTGTTGTGCTCTTCAGATGTCTGCCTAGTCTGTATAGAGGAAGTCCTTCTCTGACCCCCACCATTCAGCTCTTCCTCAGCTATGAGGACCTTTTGAACTGCATCATGCAAAGTCTGAGGCATCAAGATCCTCACCTTCACATGAATGTTGGAGTTAAGGTAAAACAAGAACTTGTTGACCTTCAACTTATTCGTGTTCAGATGTGGAGCATACCTAAGTAGCTCCATGAATATGGCATCACACTCTAGCACCGTATGACTTCCCTATCGTAAGTCGTTGAACTCATTAAGTTGACACTCAATGAATTCTTCGTACAAACACCTTTCCCTGAACCGTTCCTCGAACAGTTCCCATGACACGTCTTTGACGACCATGGTTAACTAAGGCGAGAGTGTCTTCCATCATAGAAGAGCACTCCCCTTCAGCTGAAAGACCTCCATGCAGAACTTCATGTTGTAGGTGTAATCATGAAGTACAAATCACATCGCCATGTTCTCCAACCATGCCTCGATGGCTAAGTCATCCGGGTCACCCCAGAACTCGGGAAATTTCACCTTCTCAAGTTCTCGGTGTATGCTACTACTACTAGTGGGGGTGTGTTGTGAACCTTCATTGGGTACAGATGCTCTGCCCTCATCTATATCTAAGTGGTTGATCAAAACCTCTGACATCCTCTGGAAGGATCTCATCATACTTACTACATCTCCCACAACAATATTCTCTTGCTCAACATTTGGCTCCTCTTCCTGGGGGTTAGACCTTTTGGGTGTGTATGCTATCATAGGTGTCACACCTATTCCTCCATCACCACGTCGTCTACCTCCCCTATGCCATTTAACCATGATTACCTGTAAGAGAAATTTCCATATTTTTATTAGTGGTCTAATTCAATGATTTTGTTTAACAAAGCGGATGGTGTAACAGTCCAATGTAGTAGAGTTGAACCCTCTCTGATACCATAAGTAACAGCCCCTTTGTTACATCATATAATTACATAAGAACATTCTGATTTTTTTTTTTTTTTTGAAACAATAATAAGCAGCATTAGAACAAGAGAAACATGACCAGACATCATTAGGATAAGTGAAACATGACATTAACATACTTCAATCAATTGCAGTCAGATTCATGATAATAACATATATCAGTAAAATGCATTGTGCTTCTCTCAAATCATTTGCAACTAAATTTAGATACTACTTAAAGAATGAAGGATATGCCACATCACATGAGATGACACTCAACCTACCCATCCAACCTATCCTGCAAGGTTAGGAATTCAAAGACACATAATCAACGCTCAAGTATAGGATTCGTCTGATTGATCTTGACCATTTAAGGTCTCAATATTGGCAACTATTTTGAGGAACAAGAAAGTATTTAATTCCCTTAATCTCATTTCATTCCAAAATTTTACATATATACAACAATGCTCTTAACTACCATTCTGTAAACAGAAAAATCTAGTAGCTTGGTTACTTCATCAAACATCATTGCATACTATTTTAATACCTTATCACCTTAATCATTAAGGATAGGAATAGATTCTAGAAACACCAAGACAACAATCTTAAACAGAAAACAAAATCCCTTCAACCTATAATCTACCATTTATGACAGTTTTAAAACACTTATAAACAGGGAAGAAATAACTTGTAATTGGGAGAGAGTCTATTTTAAGGACTTTAAGTTATATAAGAATCCTCAAGATTTTATTCTAGCAACACAGTGCAACACCTCCAAAGTCAATTCCAGGAGTGCATAGATGGCTCCTTGAAGGACCAAGTTTAAAAAGATATAGCACCCGAAGTGAAAAAAGACCCTCTCAATTCGAACAAAGGGAAAACATTTCGGAAGTACAAGATTAGGAGAGACGGTGCAAACATACACAGGGGATGCGCAAGTATGCACTCAACAAATAACATATAAATCTCAGGAGGGATGCTGTAATGAGATATGGCGTTATTTTCAAAGGTAAAACTCAAGAAAATAAACATTTGGTAAGGTCATCGATGAAGTCTTCGATCACTATCAGGGATCAAAGATCTTGTTATGGGTACAAAGCCAGAGATCATAAGAGATAGCGCATTTTATGTTGCGCAAGCAATCCGATTTTTGGAAGAAAATTTGACAGGTGAAAACATTTAAGGATCAAGCACCTAGAGCTGAAGATGAAGTACTGAAATGGACATGTGTCGCTCGATCTAAGATACAAATCGGGAGTTAAAATGATCATGTGATCAAATAAAGTGGAAGGATAGGATAAGCAAGGCTCAAGGCCAGGGATATTGAATGGTGAAATTCCCGACAACCGTTGGATCTTATTAAGATTTTTAATTTTAAGGTGGAAAGTTGGATAAAGTCAAGATGCTTAAGGTTTAAGCTTCAGGGAATCTCACTCTAGGAGAAAAGTGAAGTGGAAACAATGAACAACCCGAAGTCTTGAACCCCGAAATAAATCTAGACCATTCATCCAGGACTGATCACAACTGATGAATGAAATTTGAGTGGAAGGAAAGCGTGAGCACTTCCAATGTTGACCACTTCAGTGCTGACAACTTTAGCGGAAAGAAGTCCAAAACATGTAAAAATACTCGAAGGCCAAATCCTCGGATTCATGAAGTACGAAACATGGCAACCCAATGAGATCCCACGTCATAATAGTCCATGTCAGCAATATCACGTCAGCAAGGACATATGGCGTAATTAGATAGTGACAATTGTCAAGGTCTAGTTGGCACTTTAGAAATGAAAGTTATAAACCAAGGTGAAACGTGGCAACCACTCAGCCTGTGCCATGTCAACAGTGACATCAGCTTCCACATCACTACGAGAGTATGTCACTCCGGGATATTTGAATCCATGTAAACATGGTTCTCCAAAGAGTCATATCTCTGAAATCATTTCTAGTCATAGATTGGAGAAAGGTATAAGGATGGTTGATCTCCGAGTTAAACAAGATTCATCTCTCCAAATAAGTTAAAGGTAAGGGTCAAAGGTTGTGAAGACCCCGAAGTTCTGAACTTCCGGAGTAAAGGAGGTTCGTAGATCTAGAGAACAACCAAGATCGTTAGATCTTCAAGTCTGAGTCCTTTGGAGGGTCAACAATTCGACACTTCAGAAGAAATTCGTTGATGGTCACAAAAATTTGAAACTCCTGGAGTCTCTAACTCTAGAGGGGATCTCCACCATAGAAAATTGTGCAAGGAAAAATGTGCCAGCCATTAGATTGGATTCCCAAAATTTGAGAATAAGGTGGGATAGGGTTAACCCACAACTGTTGGTCAACATAGCTTAAGACCGGATTTGTCCAGTTAGTACTTCGGGAGGAAAGGAGTGTTGGGTTGAAGAAATATTCAGAACACCAGCGTTCTAGAGCCTCGAATAGTTCCCATTAGTACTAGAGCCACGTTCTCACACCTAGTCACATGCATAACCTGGTTTAGGAAAAAGGGCTAATACCCGGATGGGAAGAAAGTAAAACTTTTCCTGGAAACCTAAGAATGGGCATCCCACGAATCCCGAATTAAATGGATTAAGTAACAATTTTTTACAAAACTCCATGCCCCTAGAGACGTCGGGTAAAACAAAATCTAATCTCAGAAAAACAATAACCCAGGGTTTAACAATTTCACAAAAATCCACCATTCGACATAATTGATTCATCGTAAACTTAACGTGGAGTTATGGTACAAGTTTGGATCTCGTACACCTCTCGGCAACAAACCCATCAACAAAATTGAATTGGATTTTAAATGAAATCAACAAGGGCTTAGGATACAATTGGAACTAAAATACAAATGAAAAGCGAGCAATACATTTAAAATGTCCTAATATAATCGTCTTAAACTTTGTTCAAAATATTTAGGTAAGGATGAAAGACAGACTTAACCATAAGCTATATGAATACACAATTGTCACTAAGCAAGGAGGATCAAACCGATGTACAGAGTTCGGAAAATGTATGGAATTTACAAGGAATAATTTAAAATATAACAATGTAGCAATTGTTTATTTTCCAGCCAACATAATACTTGAAATTTAGACCTTCAAATGATTCTATGGTGACTCTATCCATTTATTGTACTGATACTCTCGTAAAATAAATAAATTCGGCTTATAAATACTAGAAATCAATGAAACCTATGTGTTGAAGATGTCCTTCCACACCTTGCGCTTCTTCCTTTCCTTCGCTTTTTAATCACAGAGACTTCACTGGTACCTCCCAACCAACGTTACAGATAATATTCTTCCCCCTTAGCCCTCTAAGCCACAAAGGGGCCAAGCACACAAAAACCAGAACACAGTAGCTTCCAGGCTTTCCTCACAAGGAAGAGATTCCACTCTTTTCACAAGCCTGGAGTCCCAACTCTCACAAGTAAAAACACAGTCAATCAAAAATTCGGCAGCATGATAGTGCCTTCCCAAGCTCTTATCCCTTTCTCTTCTATGTTCCTTTATTTATAAAATTCTCCCTCACGGACATCTATCCCTCATGCATAATTTGTTAATTTTCAGAAATTCAGTTCAAGGATTATTAATCCACTACAAGTGTCACATTCTCCCTAGGTTGCACAAGTGATTTCTCTTTTATTTTGATTTAAAATCCACCTTTCCTCACAATTCCCCATGTGTTCCTAAATTTCCTCTTAGTTGTCTCTTAATTTCCCCAAATCCCTTAATTAAAGGTTGTCAATTGACTATATTTTATTTAGGGTTGGAGTAGGGGTCTTCTTAGTTAGGCTAGGGTTGGTTGACTCAAATTCTATTCTATGCACAACCCATTCTCTCAAGTTGTAATTATTTTTTAAACAAGGATTTCTTTCTAACAATTTCATGCACCCTTGTGTGTTTTATCAATTCTTTAGGTTCTTTCTTACTATTTCCTAACCATTGAGTTCCTTCACATTTTTACTCATGTCACAATTCAATTAGCCCCTTTATTAAAATTCATGGTTGGATTTAATAATTAATGCTCTATTGTTTAAATAAATTAATTTAATCCTTCAAGGTCAAATCATTCTAGTGTTTTCTAGGCCACCTATGTTTTTTGACTCAGGTTTCAATTGTGCGATTTTCCCTTCAATATGCAACTCGTGGTCCAAGGGTGCCACTCGCGTTGACTTGTTTTTGGAAGTTTGTCTAACCCCTTGTAGTCAAAACTCCATTCGGTCAACCTTGTGAGAGACTAAGGGATTCTAAGGAATAAGGACCCTGCCTTATTGCGTGCCCCTTAGAAATTTATGTGAGCAACTGTCTCAGTCTTCCCTCACGACATCATGGACCACACAACTAGGTAATCGTTAACCTACAGTTTTGTCCATGATGGGAGTGCTAGTAGGCCGTGACAGGGACCTTGCCACCTCTCTCCCTCAATATCTAGTTTCATGTGCAAGGCCCCTTTACTCCTTATGTGAGTCGCATTAGCAAGCATTGTCAAGCCTGCATCCATTGACAAAAACAATGTCAAAATTCATATATATATATATATATATATATATATATATATATATATATATATATATATATATATATATATATATATATATATATATATCATACCAAAATCCATCATACATGATATGTGCATAATAATGAAATACTCAAACAATACAATATGCTCCTTGACTCAATCTAGAGTCCAAGGAAGCCCTTTGATGCCATCGGCATCCATAACCTATCATGTGTCATGCACACTCAAGACGACTTGTCAAAGCACATGTCAACACACACACACACACAGAAACACACAGAAATATATATATATATATAAGATCAAGCATCTATAACACCTCAGCATCATCATATATAACCCAAAATCTGAATGAAACCACAATGTTCCATGCACGGATCACTTGCAAGCAAGTGTCCTCAAAGAATAAGTCAATAGTAGTATGCCCAGTAGTGCAAGAGGTTAAAAAAAGGAAGGTTGGGGTGATAGTAATAAGTTCGATTGAATCCATGGAAGTTATGAATTCTACTTTCTTACCTGGAAGAATCCAAAAATATGTAAAAGAAAAAGAATTTGGACAATTGTATTCAATAATTACCTTGTATGGATCCTATGAGGCAGAAAGGGTTTCTAGGAGAACATAAAAATGATGGAGGAGGTTAGGAAGGACAATGTGATTTTAGGGGGAGATCTAAATCTAACCTAGAAAGAAAGGGAAATATGGGGGGAATGTGTTAGGTTGATTCCTTTGATAATCAAATGTTGGAGGACTCGGGGCTATGTGATTTGGAACCCCCGGAGTTGGTTCCAACCTTGAGGAGTTTCAGAGTGGTAGAGAGGGGGTTTCAAAATGTTTGGATAGATTCCTAGTGGAGGATAAGCTTCTAGAAGATACACTCATAGGGTGAGATGATGGGTTAGAGAAGGAGGGTCATAAGATCATCTCCCAATCCTTCAGAAATTGGAAAAATATGACCAAAAACATATTATCTGGATTGGATTATTATATTATTTGTCAAATATCTCGATTCTATCTAAATGGAAAAAATTGGAGGAATCAACTTGCAGGTCCATTTTAGTGGCAAGTCCACGTTTGGAAAATTAGAGTATGCAGCCTTATGACATCATTTTGAGGAATCAAATGAAATATTTTGGGGTTAAAACATTTCTAGTGCAACTCATACCCCATGATGTTATTCTACACATCGAGACCTTTCCAACGATGCAAAAATCGTGTCAATTGGAGCTCGTTTGCAAAAGTTATGCCCACCACAAATTGACCTATTGTGTTGACCACCATGATACCAAAAAGAGTTCCAAATATTAATATATTGGATAAATTCTTGAATTTTCCCTAGATTATGCGGTGATTATGTGCCAATATGGTGCCACAAACAAAAATTAATAAAAAAAAAACAACAACAAAAGGATCTCTACAATTTTAACGCAATAATGTTGTTGATATCATTCCTAACATTACATTGTCTAAAATCATTGTGGATCATATGCTCATAATGCATGATAGTCTAGAGTCTTTCCTCGAGTTCATACATGATTTTTTTTAAATAACCAAATACCAAGAAGTTTATATACTTTCATTTATTAGGGCCTCATGTCCCGCAACAAAACAAATAACATATTGCATTTGAACTTAAGAAAATGTTGCCTAAATAAATAAACTAATACCCAAATGATACTAATAAAGAATTCACTCAACTAAATGAGCATCATAATTCCTAATTAATCAAAGAATGAAATAAAAATGTTGAAAAAATCCCAATGCATGGAAAGACTTCTCCTTCAATAATTAGAAAACAAATAAGAACATGATATAAATAAAAAGGAAGTGAAAAGAAAAAAAATTGACAACATTACGATTCATTTATAGTCCCATACAAGAAACCTTGTCTTATTATGACTATATCTCCCAAAATTTCATCATCCCAACAAATAACAATGGTCAATGTCTCTAAGTCAACTTTCTATAACAAGTTTATCTTTTCCTCCAACCATATTAAGTGCATATTTAAGTCAAACTTTGGCCTTTGTACCTTTAAATTTATCTTCAATTGATGTTCCTCACAATGATCCTTTAAATCTAGCACCCCATAAGATGTAAAGTCCTTGGCATTAAGGGGATAGTCTTGTGCAACTTAGGAAGGCTACCTACTATCACCATAATATCTCTTTTTCTCACTTTTGGTTGGTTTCTCTCCAACTCAAGGGGGGAATTCCCTAAGGATAGGATTGCTAATGTTGTAGAGTAGAGGCACAAGGTAATTTATTGAAGAGTAAGCCTAAGAAAATGAATTGTATTAGTGTAAGTGGAAGAATGAATAGTGTGAGAATGAAAGATGAAGGAAAACCCCAAGACCACGTACCTAATCAAACCTCACGAAAATGGATCGAGGAACCATGGATAAAAGAGGGAGAGAGGATGAATATGGAAGGCAATAAGTGTTGCTATGCATGCCATAAATCATCCTTAACTTGTTGATATTTATAACAGAAAATACCTTGGAAGGCTAGGGATGTCATTTAAAATATAGCTATGAAGATGATGTCATATCATGCTAGTACAACTAAGTTTATTAAGTTTAATATTAACATGGAAACAATAACAATAAGAAGGATTATCTCCTCACATTGCATTGTCCAAATGAAATGGTTCATAACAAGGTCTTCGCTACCAAATAACAAGGGTTTCCTATAATAAAATTAAGCATATGAAAAATGAATTGCACACATGAAAGCCTCACATAAAAAATATATTATATCTCCAAAATTCCATTGATCTTCAAGAAATATGATGAATAGATATATCCCAAGGGGAGATCTCCTTAATCCCTAAAGTCTCAACAACCATTACAATGAAGAGAAATATCCTCTTTATAGAGGGAATCTCTTCGGTCATACAATAAACATATATTAGTTTCTAACTAACTCCATGACAAGTCAAACAAATATTATAAAAATGGATTTGTTATGATCCCTTCTCGATCCATGGTTGACCATGTCATGATATGTAGACACAAGCCTCTCCAAGATAACTCACCATCATCCAAAAATAGGAAGAATAATAGAATGGAGATCTCCAAGAGAGGGTGTACTACCAAAAATAGGCATGATGATCAAGTCAACATGCAAGACGTCCACATAGAATTCATCCTCGAGGATGGATGTGTGAAAAATATAATAAAATAATTTTCAACCTATGAGGATGTGCTAAAGGGTTCACCTAGAAAATATCGCAAAGTGCACCTTCCAAAATGGATTGGAAATAAAACAATAAAATTATCCTCCTAAGAGAGTGCTCCATAACAACCATCCAAAAATAGCAAGTGGTCCACAATATGCATGTGACCATTGACCAATACACAAGTGTGAATCCCAAAACAACCAAATCCATATATGAATGTGCAAAGTGCCAACTATATGGATCTCTCCACAAGAAAGGAAGTGTTCAACCCCCAAAAAAGTAAATGGACCATTGTCACATGTGTATTCTCCAAGATAACTCTTCAATAATAGAAATAAGAGTCAACACCAATCAAGAGCATAAAATGTCCCATGTGTGTCCCTCCAAGTATGCCACACGCCTCCACCTCAAATAAAATAATATAAGTGCAAATCCATATAGGTGAGGTTGCTCTCCAATGAAGGTCAAAATATTACAAGTGTAGACAATATAGCAATTTTTAAGTATAAGAATGATAATAAGACCTCAATAGACAATAGACAATCAGAAAAGTATGTTAGCTGAAGTAAAACTGCTATGAATTATTATTTTTTAACAACAAATAATCTTTTGTAACAGCCACAAAAAACTCTACTCGGAATAGCATGAAAGTACATTGAAAACTTAGCATTTATTCCATAGATCAATTGGCACTTTCCTAGAGACATTTCTGAGTTTGTTAAGTCAATGTTAGTTGGATGTATGCAATAAACTACAAGGTTTAAGATGGTTGTAGAAATATATTTGTAACAACAACAACACAATTAGTCAATTTAGCTAAGCTAGGGTTAGAACTAGTTAGTGAAAGCTTTGAAGAAAAGAGTGTAAGAGTTGTTTAGATCAATTCCTTTGATAGGAGAAAGTAGAAGTCAGTGCCTTTTGGGCTTATAGTGTCAATTATAGCTGCACATTAACTTGGAGAAAAAATGATTATAGTGGTCAAAGGATAAAGAGATAAATGCTAGAGGTGTTGGCACTTAACAGCCTCAAGAATTTAGGTCTCAAAGATGAATTCCACTAGAGAAGAAGTGATCCAGGAGAATCGCCAACAAATCACAAGTGAAGGATAGTTGGGCGCATTAGCACGTATTTTGAAATATCTTGAATTCCAAAGTTGGCATATTAGTGTAATATTTGACAAAGATTTTGATTTATGAACGTCTTTAATTATTGGAGGTCGATCCATCGCATAAGATCGATGAGGGAATGCATTTTTCTTTAAAGTGAAGGGTTGTAGTATAGATATGGAGCATTCATTCTTATCTCTCTGACTTAAATATTTATTGTAATAAATTTTTAGTAGTTGAAAGCTTTTATTTTCGATAGGATAGCTTAGAGTACTTGGAGGGAAGAACTCGAAGAGTCCCTTTGTATAAATCCTTGTATTCTTTCCGAGATAAGGCTGTTGAATCTGGTGTGTAGATTGTCGTTGTAGTGAAGAGATGAGAGCTACATAGAAGTAGTGTATGGATGTATGTGAATTTCAATTGAATGAATATAATAGAGGAACATTGTCCCAAATGTATGTTGTCGTGGTGTATATTTGAATGAGTGAATGATAGGTTTCCTATTTTATTCTCTATTATTTCTTGTTCTTGTATCTATGCATGTATTTACATGATTGATTGTATGATTCACTGTGAAGAGTGAATAAGTTTCAATTGTTTCTCTTCTACGAGCAAGTGCAAGGAGTGCATCGGGTCTGTAAAGAGTGTGTTGACATTGTCAGTTTTGAATCACAAGCTCAGAAGAGATAGTGTGGAATTTATGTATGCAAGGAGTGCATAGACGTCCACAAGAAGTGTGTGACAGAGTTTCAGACTCGTTAAGCTCAGGAGGAGTACTGTGATTTTAATCACAGGGAAACGGTTGAAGGACAGTAACAGGGAGTGTGAAATCATCCACAGAGAAGTCGAGTGTGGAGGAGGGCATGTTCCAAGGCATGCACAGGTTGAGAATTTGACTAAGTGTCGAAGAGAGTGTTCCGAGGAACCAGAGAAATTCGAAGGAGTTAAGTTTAGGAGGGAGAAAAGTGGATAATTCCAAACAGTCAAATTCAGAAGAACTACACGGAAGTTGACCACAAGGAGTTTCAACACTTCGTAGTTCGGGAGTTTGGATGTGTTGCAAGGGAGAATCGTGAACGCGTGGAGTCATGAAGCAATCACAACTATTGGTCGTGCAAAGGACGCATGGTAACAGATTGGGAAATCTGGAAGTCTAGAGTCTGAAGGATTGTATGCAAGGTGAGCATGAGTTTTGCGAAGTCACAAAACCCGAATTATTGTTGGGCCATCATAATTAAAGGAGGCACATGGTGCGAGGACTAGAGATCGATGAAGAACACTTCGAAAAGTCTTAGAGCAAGAGATCGGGATATCCCTGAAGCCCAAATTTGCAAAGGGATAGATCCACGATCATAACTCATGGCCACTTGGGGAGAACAGGGGCCTATGTATAGAAATTTTGGGTGCCTAGAGGGACCCGAAGAGTCAATCCGACTCAGGAATTTGAAGATCCAAGACCGGGAGGTTGCGTAGTCCCAAGGAGAAAAGGGGGGGTTGTTATTGGATAAATCCGTAAGTGGGGACACTAACCGATCTCCCTAGATCCACCTAGATCTAGAACAAAGCAAGACAGAACATGACTCTTTCCCTAGATTCTAACCATTGAATTAAATAGGAGGCAAGAACAAAGAACATACCTTATTATCGCTTCCTATGGTCTTTGTTGCTCCCGCTTCGCTCTAGTGCTCTTGTGCAGCCAAGACCAAGACAACACAAACCAACCAAAGTGAAGAAATCACAATCTATTCAACAGTCAATCTATGTATATGATCAAGGAATTATACAATAAAGTGGAATTAGCTTTATGGGAAAAGGACATATTACTGTATCATAATAATGGAAAGTAAAGATTACAACCTGAGCCTTGATGTCGCAAACTTCTTTTTGATGGCCCTTGGCTATGACACACACACTTGCTCACTTGCATGAAGAAGATCAACTCTTTTGGATAAACTTGCTGAAGTCTCCAAGCTGTTGTTCAAGCTCAATCCTTCACACAATTATTTCACCAATTCTCCAATGAATCTTGCTTAACCTTTTCCATGAGAATTCACTCAATATATAGAAGAGAATGAATTAGTTACTTGGATAAGAATGATATCAAAATATCATGGAATCCAGTACTAGGATAACCATTCGAATGCCATCTCATCCTTCTAGAAGATTCCCTTCTAGAAGCATCGAGAATTCATCTTTTTCCTTGCTTTAGAAAGAGTTCACACCCTAGCAGTTCAACACAGTGCGAACTTCTCGCACCCTGGCTTAAGGCAGCCTGCGAGAATCAGGCATTCTCACAGGCAAATATACTAGCAGCCTACGAACAGTCTTCAAAAATGAGTTTTCTAGAAGAGATGAAAATAACTTTTTCTCAGGAGAAAGTTCTTATGAAGAGCCTGAGTACACCATCATCAATACATCATCCCAATGACCAAAATCATGGGTAACAGAATGCCCCCCAAAGTATGAGGTTAGAACCAGTGATAGCCGAAAGACTTTGTAAGCTGCATGTGTGTGTCGAGAACCAGGGGCACACCTAGTCGGAAACCTGCGAACAACCAAGCATCTGCAGAATATCCTATATACCAATTATGAGGTAGGCGTTCCCATACTCATATCACAAACTGATGACATTATAGACATGGGTCATGGCCACCAATCATACACTGTGGATCCATGCTGTCAAAATATAGCATAGCCACCGGAATACACTATGGATCTATGCGAGAAATTTCAAATCAAGGCGACATAGCCACGAGACATACATAGTGGATCTATGTGTCGCAAATTATACATACTCCATCGCAACTTGGATCAAAATGATATCCAGGGTCTTCAATCTCATCGCCCAAAGTACGAATCTAACCATGTGATTACATGTGTTGAAGTTGAACATGGTAGAAACCACTTGATTACCGGTTATTGATGAAACCGTTAACAAGTGTGAGGGAAATCACCATTGATGTCAATGACTCCCAAGGTAGCATAGTACAATCCATCGAGTGTGAATAAATGAGTTGAAGTCGAACAACCGATGGAATCTTTCGATTAGGGGTCAATGATGTAAACCCACTGTCGAAAGCGAGGAAACCTGTCATTGAGGCATGCAAGCTCCAAGGTACCAAATAATTTCTAAGTCTTGATTCTGGATAATGAGCTGAAGTCAACAGAACAAAACTCGTCATAGGAGGGCCTTGATGTATCCCCCATCAATGACACGAAATGAGTAACAGATTTTGAAGGTGAAACAGGGTATTTTGCAAATTGGACCAGACACGGGGAAGGCCGACACGAAAAGAATAGACAACTGCAGATGGCCGACTCAATATAGGTTTCATATGGACTTCTCTTGAACATATGAATGACATGACCAATAATTTGGAAGCATTGACTCAAAGACGACACAGGGAATGACCTTGTAGCAAATCGAATGAGAGACAAATGGATTTCCCAAACCGGCTTCAAATGATGAATAGGGGGTGTCATGTTCAAGAGCGACACTTACTGCCAATTAATACGAAAATGAAAACATATCCCTTTCCCAAATTTTCCCCCACCATTTCTGGCAAGTACCTCTTTATTTTTACGCAAGCTTGAGGAGGATAACATATGCTTGTTGATGTAAGCTCATCCTTCGAACGAGTCCCTTAGAGTATGTTTAACGAACCCTAAGAAGGAGTGGTTCGGTCCTATTACAGGTCTGTCAATGTTTGTTTAACAAGTCCACAGATAGAAAACTCGAAGGTTTTTCATGATTATAGAGTTTGGAAAAACACTTAAAAGAGAACTCTCTGAGTTCCTTTTTCGTAAAATAGTCTAGACGAGACCGAAAAAGAGATAAATTATCGCTCACCAGACGCTTACTTCAAATACTTTATCGAGCATGAAAATAGCAAGGTCGCTCGGTGATCTTTTCATGTTTAGAGAGTCTGAAAAGAGCTTAAAGAGGACTCCAGGGGGGTTCCTTTTTCGTATAATCTTGTTGAGCCCGAAAAAGTGATAAAAGTATGCTCGATCATGTTCTCATGTATTTACGAGCGCAAGAATGGGCAAAAACGACGCTCGAGGTTTTATGTAAAAACCATAAAAAACACTCAAAACACACGATGGAAAAAGAAAAACTATGTCCATATCCCGATACTTGACCATCATCACACCTGCAAAAGTTATACTCAAAAATGACATTAGGGATTAGGGTTTAATCGATAAATAATCATAAAAAACCAAAATGATATAGTAAAAGTAAATAAAAGGAGTAAATACTCTTTTTACCACATCATTTTTACATTTCCACTATTGAGCTCAAAAAACCCCTCTTTTGCCCTCCAAGTTCGGCGTCAGATTGCAGGAGCTACAAGAGACCATTCAGCGAGCCGTCTGCAACAATTAGGTAAGCTCTTCATCCTTAACACTTTCATGGTTTAATTTTGTAATTTCATTGGTTAAATTTGCATTTTTAAGTTGATTTTTCAAGCCCTACATGCGCGCTGCCATTCTCGCAGGAAGGCTTCACGGGCCCTGCGAGAATGGATGATTCTCGCAGGTGGCCCGTGGGCAGCCTACGAGGTTCTCGCACTGTGCACACAGGGCACCTGCAAGAACCGCAAAGCTCAAAAAAAATTTTAAAAATTTAGCCAATGAACAAGAATCAAATCATGAACAAAGTTGCTAATCTTCTCTTTGTGTTCCTTATGCAGATAATTGGTCATCAGAATGGTGCTTGAATGGCGCGAAAGGGAACATGAAGAAGACAATGCAATGGCCGAAAATCATCCTCCTACTATCGCTGCTTTGAGAGACTATGGGCTCTTGAAGTAATTTTGCATCCCGGGCATGAGGGTCCAAGTCAGGTTGTTAGAGTACCTGGTGCGTATGTGGGACCCTGATCAACAGGTATTTCAAGTGGGGGGCCATACACTGTCCTTAGACATTGAGGACATTTACTTTTTGACTGGATTGTCCCGGTGTGGGTACTATGTTAGCCTGACCGGTAGCAGAGGTGGTTGGCTACAGATGAGTGAGTATTGCCGTATACACTGCGTTCCCGAGGCTGAGAGAAAGAAAGGAAAAGTAGTTATTTGGGCGGTACGAGATTTGACCCTCCATACTCTCCTATTCACCATAGCTCGGATGGCTGGGAGTTCTGCTCCTCACATGGCGTTACAAAGTTACTTCCAGTATGCCATCGAGTGTACTAAGCCTCGGGTGTTCAAATGGGTAGATGTTGTGCTTCGCAGTATCAAAAAGCAATTGACTAAATGCAGGCGCGGTAACCTGAAGCAATTCAGGTATGGATCTTTGATGGTGTCCTTCTTCCTTAAGAGGGTTCCCATACTGAGACTGCAGGTTGAGTGGAATATACCGGGTCCCAGGGATCCAAGGATGCTGAGATGGTGTCGGCTCATGGCCCGGCACGTAGCAGGACCGATCATCAAGTACGATGATACTTTCTTTGACTGGCTTCAAACCCAGATGTTGATGGTTGATGACTACGCTTATGCCGGGTTGGATTTCCGAGGAGATTCAGACTTAGCACTGCCAGAGGATACTCAGTGGGGTGACCTTGGTAAGAAGTACACGCATTTTCTCTTTTTAAATGTTTTTGTGAACTTTTGTTATATTCAAATGTTTTTGTTTTATATATTCATCCAAAGACTAATACAAAATCATTTGTTGATAACATAGATGTTGGACCATACAGACCTCCCGGCACTTCTCCCATCCAACGGCGAGGAGACGTAGCGGTAGAACCATAGTATGCTAAGGATTATCAAGTGGTGGAATAGAATCTAGAGTGCCTGACTGCAGACATTCCAGACATGACTCTGGAAGAGTTTCCACGACGTGATCAGCGTCATACTGCAGGGGTATCAGCATCTATGAGTCGACTACTCTGTAGGGTTGCTAAGGAAGTTGTATGTTACCATGAACGTCATCCATGATGTCACTTTGTAGAGGCTATAAGCTTCAATTTTTGACATTCTGGTCTTCGGAAAAACTTTTTGTAAAAAACTCTTTTGATCGTTATATATACAAATGGCTTCTACCGGTTTACTTTATATTGTGTGAATTTCGATGTGTTTGATTTGTAAATGATTCAAATGTCTGTCCAATACATAATTAGCCAATGCATCTGTTAATGTATTTAGACATCTAGGAATATGTTGATATTCAATGTGATCAAAATAACGTTCCAAGAGGCGAATTCGAAAATACACCCGTAACAAAGTAGGACTTCGAATAGAGTAGATATTACTTAACTGTAGTACTACAAGCTGCGAGTCAAGTCGCACAACCAAATGATGAATTCCGAGTGAGATAGCATCAACCAATAATTCAATAACGGCGCTATACTCTACAATGTTGTTGGTCGCACGGTCGAGGCACACACCTCGTAAAGATACAAGTTCATTTGTTGGGGCATATTTTGCCCACGCAGTGGAAGCAATGTTCTGAGTACTACAGCTAGCGCCATCAGCGAAGCCAATATAGGGTAGCGAAGACTCCGACATCTAGAAATCAAACACAACGTCACATAAGGGTAGAGACCAGATAACGACAAAAGAAAACTATAGTAACACACAAAACATATGATACAATAAAATACAAGTACTTGTGCACAGATGATTTATGCATAGTACTTCTTCAAGTACAACCCATTACTGGGTTCACTCAAAGGGATTCCATCATAATCTACCAACTCATATGCTCCTTTTTCCAAAACTCGGCGAGCAATATACGGACCTCGCCACATGGGTTCGAATTTCCCAGATCCTAACACATCTCGATCCTATTCATAGAGAAGAACAAGATCACCTTCGGAGAAAACGCAAGGCTTGACATGATTGTCATATTGGGCCTTGACACGCTTTTTCTGGGCTTCTATTACTAGAGTGGTGTCACGTCGAGTTTCGTCTAATCATATAAGATACAATAGACGTTCTTCTTCAGCAGAAGTGTTGGGTAGGAGTTCAACAGCTAGCTTCAAAGAAGGTATCTCGCATTCGATAGGGATAATGGCTTCCACACCATAGACTAACCGAAAAGGTGTAAACCCAGTAGCGGACTTGAAGGATGTCCAGTATGCCCACAATGCCGAAAACAACATTGTGTGCCAACTTGTTTTATGAATCCCTATCATCCGTCAGAGCATAGTTATGAGGACTTTGTTGATTGCTTCGACCTGGCCGTTGGCTTGTGGATAATAGGGTGTTGAGTTATCATGACGAAGACCCAACTTCTCAGTAAGTTCAGACATCATAAAATTCCTAAAGTGGCTACCGTGATCAGTGATGATAGCTTGGGGAACACCAAAACAATCTATGACGTGGTTAAAAAGAAATAAGGCTGCGGTCTTTCTAGTGTTATCAAATGTTGGCATCGCCTCGGCCCATTTCGTAAAGTAATCAACGGCTACAATAATGTAACCATGCCCCCCGGCCGAGTGAGGGTGACATGTCATGAAATCGATGCCCCATTTCGCAAAAGGACCAACTGAGACCACAGGGTGAAGAGGAGCAGGATGTGACCAAATTTTCTGATTGTAGGTCTGGAAGGCATGGCATTTATGAACANACGTGGTTAAAAAGAAATAAGGCTGCGGTCTTTCTAGTGTTATCAAATGTTGGCATCGCCTCGGCCCATTTCGTAAAGTAATCAATGGCTACAATAATGTAACCATGCCCCCCGGCCGAGTGAGGGTGACATGTCATGAAATCGATGCCCCATTTCGCAAAAGGACCAACTGAGACCACAGGGTGAAGAGGAGCAGGATGTGACCAAATTTTCTGATTGTAGGTCTGGAAGGCATGGCATTTATGAACAACAGTAATGCAGTCGTTAAACAAAGAAGGCGAAAAATACCCTGCGCGTAAGATCTTCTGGGCAGTAGCATACCCAGACATATGACCACCACATGATCCAAAATGGCAGTCATTCAGAGCTTTCTTGGCTTTGTCGAATGTTAGACAACGTTGAAAAACAGAGTCAATCCCCCGACGATAAAGAGTATCCCCGAGGCTAATGTATTGATGAGCTTGATAGCGTATGCAACGTTGTTCAGTACTAGACAAAGTAGGCCGGAAAGTCTGGGTTTGGAGATATATAATGATATCCCCATACCAAAGATTGTCAATGCTAATAAGGAAAAGAGATTCATCGGGTAATGAATCAACTGCTACATTTTCCGTTGCAAAGTGAGAAAAATCGCATATCAACTCAGCAAAAACTAAAGACTTCTTAGACTTGGCGCAATCGAATTCCAAGTCAAACTCCTGGAGTATCACAATCCATTTGGAGTATTTGCCCCCTAGCAATTGACATGTCAAAATGTGTTGCATATGGTTGCAATGAGAAATCACCGTAGTCTTGCGTGAGAGGATATAGTGTCGGAAGCGTTGGACGGCTTGAACGATAGCCAAGGCCAGTTTTTCGACATGTTGATACTTGATTTCAGTTGGTGTGAGAATTCGACTCAATTAGTAAATAACATGTTCGTCATGCGCATCATCCTCTTGGACAAGAACCATGCCAATAGTGTACTCTGAGGCAGCAAGATAAAGGAAATAATCGCGACTGTAATCAGGAGGAAAGAGAAGCGGAGCTCGTGTTAGGGACAACTTTAAAGCTTCAAAAGCGTTGTTAGCAATGGTATCCCAGACGAACTCGAAATCTTTCTTTAGTAGCTGCGTAAAACCACGAGTGATCTCGGTGTAATTAGGGATAAAACGACAAAGAAATTTTGCTTTCCCCTGCAAACTTTGCAACTGGCGCAGTGTAGAAGGAGGAGGGAGATTAAGAATCGCCACAACCTTAATAGGATCCACTCGTATCCCTTGACGTGAAACGATAAAACCTAGAAGACGGCCGGATTCTACGCAAAAAATGCCTTTATGAGGATTTAAACGCATACAATAGAACCAACAGTGAATGAAAATGGCTCAGAGGTGGGTAGGATGATCGACTCTGCGCATAGAATGAGTGGGTAAATCATCCAAATAGTGTTGAACGATGTGCTTGATATCATGAAAAGCATAAGACATAGCATGTTGAAACGTCGCGCCAGCGTTCTTGAGACCGAAAGGAAGTTTCCTATAGGCAAAAGTACCCCAAGGACAAATAAAGGCAGTCTTATGTTGATCCTCGGGAGCAATGTTAATTTGATTATAGCCGGAGAAACCATCCATGAGAGAGAAGATTTCACTGCCGGCACAGTCATCGAAAATCTGATCGACGAAAGGGGTAGGAAAGTTGTCTTTGGGACAAGCTTTGTTGATATCCCTATAATCAACACATACACGAATAGTGCCTCCTTTCTTGTCAATTGGGATAGGATTGGAAACCCAGTCCGTAGGAGCCATCGGATAAATAAAGCCGGCTTTCAGAAGTTTCTCGACTTCAAGCTTTATAGCAGCCGGCTTTCAGAATTTTCTCGACTTCAAGCTTTATAGCAGCCGCTTTACGTGGGTGAACTGGACGAAGGTGTTGCCGGACAGGTTTAGCTTCGGGGTATGTATTTATCTCATGTACAACAATGGCAGGGTCGATACCTGGCATCTCTTCGTAGCTCCAGGCGAAGATGTCACGAAATTCTTTGAAAAGAGACGTATAGGTGACGATTTCGTCGGAAGAACACGAAGCTCCAATATGGACATTTTTCAACAATCCCAGGTTTGATGGATATTTCAATGGGAATCATGGGCAAGATATTACTTAAGTTCCCTTCAGCAAACACATTGTGTGTAGTCACAGGAACTGTCGAGATGACAACAACGTCGACGGAGTCGAAATCCGTTGGTAGTTCTCAAGAGTATGTTGCTCCAGAAAAAGTATGGAACGATGATGCCCATCATCCCAAGGGGTTTCCTCCATGATGGACATGATCATCTCGTCAGTGGGAAAAATAACACGAAAAGGATCGGGAGACAACTCATCAAGAGAGAGGGTAGAAGGTGTTGCCGATTGAATGGCCTGGTAGGCGAATTCGACCAGACTTAACGGCATTGCGTTGCTGAAACGAAGATGATCTCCAGGATCAGGGACTATCTAAGGGTCGTGTGACGTAGGAAGTTCGTGAGGCACGATGGATATCATATTGATAGAAGCAACAGACGGGCGTGGAACATCGGGCGGTGGAATGGGGAAAGTATCCATTAACGAGGATTCCTTTAAAAGGCCTACACTGACATTCTCATAACCCGGTGGGGTTTTAGCAATAAACGGTACATTGCCAGTACGAGTATCAGAATTGAAGAAGGCAAGTTGGTCGATGGTAACAAACTTTCCTTGATGAGGAAAACGTACTACACGAAAAAGTGTCGACACAACAGCTCGCATGGAATCGATCCAGCTACGGCCAAGTAAAAGATTATAATCAAGAGGAGCGTCAAAGACTTCCACTTCGACTTGGACCATCTTACCTTCTAACGTGATGGACAATGAAGGAAGAACACCGTAGGGCTCAAAACCGGAGCCATTGAAGGCTTTAAGAGTGTTCTGGGATTCGTTCAAAGGAGGAGAGCCAATGGCTTTCCAACAAGCAAGAGACATAACACATGTCGAGGCACCCTCGTCAATAACGGTTCGGCAAGTGTTTTTGTCGGAGACAACCACTTGTATTTGAAACACGAGTTGAGGAGGTAACCTTGGAATGTGATCTTCCAAGTCAAATACTATCAAATTTGTATCTGTCGGGTCAATTCCACCTATAGCTTTCAACAGTGCCTTCCGTTGTGCAGGACAAGACTGAAGGACTTCAAGGGCTGACATCGATGAAGGTGCCTGGGCCAGATCTTCAACAATACTGTAGTTCTGGGCCGCACGAGCATGAAGATTGAAAGTCGATTTCCTAATGACACCTTTTGGGGGTGGTCACAGAACTGTATCAAGGCTCGATCGTTTGAGATAAAGAGGACCGTTAGGAGGTGGAGTCGCGGGAGAGGGTTGGACCAACAAAGAAGGTAAATCATCAACCTTTTCCTTAGATGGAGAATAATCTTTGGCTCGAGTAGTGAGTGCAACGTTGTTCTGCTTAGAATCACCAGTACACATCAAAACATATGATGTCGTAGAAGAGGAGGGTTGGTCATGAATGACCAACTGAGCCTGTTGTCGAGACAGGAAGGGTTGGGGCAAGACTGTTGGTGTAGGTGGTTTTGGAGCTCCTTGAAGGAACTTAGTGACCTTGACACGTCGTGGATCCTTCGTGTAGTGATCGTCACCACAGATAAGGCAAGGGTATCGGGGTTTGCACTTATCTCGTTCTTCAACATGAGTGGTTTTAGTTTGCTCTGCTTGATTATCATTTTTTCCCTCCTTATTCTTACCTCTCCCCTTTTTAGATTTGTTTTTACCGGCTGGGGTAGATTGAACAGCATTTACCTCAGAAGTCTTGTCGGTGGGAGTGGCAGGAGACAGAGCATTTTGAACATTAGAAGAAGCAGATTTAGGGGTTGTGCTTGAAACGGAATGTGATTGGGTTTGGGCAGTACCAATCACACCATCAGCCGCATGCGAGGCAGCGAAAGTAGTTGAAGTACTGGAAGTATTAGGACGAGGTAAATCAGGTAATAAATCATAAAGGGTCCCCATTTGCGAATAAACGAGATCAAGATATTGAGCACGACTTATAGCCTTCTCTTCCGTGACAACGCCACCCATGGTAATGTCCTTACCAATTTCGTTCACAAATGATTTTGTAAACCATTCTGCTAGTAACTGATCAGAAAGCTCAAGTTTAATGAGACGTCATCTCCTTCGCCACTCATGGATATGATCAGATATATGAGTGCCTTTAGTCTGTTTGAAGGAAGTCAAAATCTCAGTCCTGGTATCATAACGGATCGGTAACTGGTAATGCGTAAGGAAATCCATAGCTAGGGTGTTGAAATCAGAGAAGAAACCTCATGGCAATTCAATATACCACTTCGCAACAGAATCGGTAAGGGTTCGTTGAAAAAGACGTAAACGAATAGAGTCATCCATCAATGAGTTGGATGAACACCATAGGTGAAAAGTCATAATGTGATTGTTTGGGTCCTCTCCCACTTTACCGTCGAATTTAGGAATGTCCGATGGAAGCTTGGCTAGAATAATAGGCCATTGGGGAGAGTGACGAATAGGATCATTCAAAATCCTTGACAAATCCGACAAATCCAAAGTAGGAAGAAAAGGTAACTGTTGATTCACCTGCGGCTGGTGGCTTTGGGGTGGAAGCCCTGTCGGCAAACCAGTAGGACCGTAAGCGGTCTGCGTAGAATGGGAAGACCCAGGCAAATTCGGTGGTGGTTGAAGAGGATAGTAGCTCCAGGGATTGTAACCTTGAGTGGGGACATGAGTTTGAGCATTCGGACCCCAAATAGGATTGGGTATACCTGGATATGGTTGGCCTATAGTAGGGACAGGCAACTGCTGCCCCCCAGTCGTTTGAGGAGGATTTTGTATCATCTGATTCCAATACTGGGCCAAAGAGGGAGGTATATTTTGTCCAAAAGGTGGGGTTGGTCCCCCTATCATAGGTGGTGTTCCAGCCGGAAGTTGTGTCCCAATCAAAAGTTGTGTTGTAATTGGAATGTGTCCGGTAAGAGGAAGTTGAATCGTACCACCTTGTCCACCAACGAAAATCTGCAAGTTTGGTGTAATGGACGGGATAGTGCCACTAGGATTAGGATTTCCAGTGGAAGATAAGAAAGGTCTTCCAGAAGGAAATTGAGGGAGTGTTGGAATAAAACCGAGAATAGGGTGCCCAGGAAAAGAAGATCACCTGGAGAACCGGATGGAATTTGCAGAGGTGTTGGAATGGAGGCATTCAACACACGGTATCTGGGTGGTAGTGTCGGAGTGACATTGGGCATTCGCTGCGTGTTTATAGGAGAAAGACTAGCAGCAGTGAACCCAGTTGGGACACTCGTAGTATTCGTGAGATGGGCCATTTCGACAGGGACAATAAAGTGATAAGTGGTAGGCAACGGTACAGTCTCTGTCTCAGAAAACACTGGAGGGTTGATTTCGGAGGCGAACCAGGACCAAAAAGGTCCCTTCGGAAAACACCTATAGACCAAAAAGGATCTTGGCCTTCTATGTCGGGAAAAGGTCCAACGGGTGATCCAGAAGATGTAACAACTAATTCTCCGGAAGAATTCAGTCGCATAAATGGTCGCTCAAAACAAGGGTGAAGGCGAAAGTCCTCGCGAGTATTGGTAATTCGAAAAGGTTCTAGAGAGCCAGTTCCTTCCACTTGTGGTGAGGTGACGACTGTGGCTTCACTTTGCCGAGGAGAGCCCTCAGGTGTACCTGTAGGCAAGGGTTGAGAACCGTCCAGATGCTCTGGAAATAAACCCTGCATTCTACATGAATGACGTGGGGGAGCTATTGTAAATGAGTAACAAACTTCGCGAAGAAAATCCTATGGTCAACTTCGAGAAACAAACAACACGCGCTAGTAAAAAAAATCTAGGAAGCAATCACCAGGCAAGAAAGACCTTCTAATTTCGAAGCCACTAGTTGGTGATGAAATCCAACGTCGCAACAACGAGATGAGAAGGGGCGGGGCTAGGGTGGAAAAGTTACACTGACAACCTGCTTAACCGACTTACACCCTGGTGTAAGATCCCACACATAATCATGGGTATACCCTCCAAGKAGCCCAAGTGAGTTTGGTCAACGTCAATTTCAGGTACCGTGAAGACTTTCCCCTCCACAGTCACCTCGGGTAAGAACCTAGAGAGATAGGCCACTAAAGTCACCACCAACAACAATAACGCCTAGGGGGACAGTCGACGGCCCGATCCACACGCAAGGGCAGGGTATCTAGCCCGAAATCAACTCAAAAGGCTTCCACTCATCATTGTGGGTATACCTCCAAGTGATCCCTGTAATATGTGCAATCTCTACACTGATACCAACAAAGCAGGGTGAGTAACTCTGCCAATATCAATGTGACCTCGTGCTTGACCCTTGTGTGAGAAGGGCTTCCCAGGACAAGATGTTGCAAATGGAATTTAACACTCCCTAACACAAGATGTTATTGTGTGTTTTATGCTTTTGGAGAGTGTATCTCTCTTCCTACTCCAAAGCGCTAGCCTAGCTAAATGTTGGTGTAAAGAGCCCTAGAAAAGAGTTACTAGATAAATTTTATGATTACGCAGTGTTATTAAGAGTTGTTATTTACTCAAAGGTAACAGAAATGAAACTTATGTTGTATGACTCTGACCCAACAATGCAGGATGAGAAAGAAATATATCACTTTTCGTTCAATGAATCGTATATATGGGAGGGAAAGAGAAAATTTTCCAGATCAACCTTGCACTACAATGCAAAATTTCCTTTAGAATGTAAATGCAACAAATCATGCATCAAAGAACAATACTCTATTGCTTCTTTTTCAACACTTCAACAATTTTGATTTTCAATGTTTTCAAAGACAAAAATGATTTTTTGAAAGAAAAAACTTTGTTCACTTTTCAAAAAGGACCCTCACTATGCCAATGAGAGTACAGAAAATCAGAAAACCAATGAACAAGCAAATAACCCAATCCACTCTTTCAATGAAAGCAAAAATAAAGAGCAAACCAATTTAGTCTTTTCAAATGCAAAAGAAAATGATCTGTCAAACCAATAAGCAAATGAGAAAAACCAAGCACTCAACTTTCAACCAATCACTGGTTCTTAACTAATCAAACACACTCAGAATCTGAAGTCAGAGAGAATGGTTTTGCCAAGAAAAGTCAAGAAACGAAAGTCAAGACACAAATGACAAGAAAAGTCTTGAAATCCTAAGACTATTCATGCACGCAAACGGAGACAAGAAAGATATCAATCATTGGTCCAAGAAACTCTTATGAGGCAATCAAACTGATCTGGGCAGTTGAAAATACCAAAACTCAAATCCAAATTTTTGAAAAATTGAGTTTGCAGGCAGGCAATATTACACAGTGCGAGAATCATTGATTCTTGCAGGTGACCCTTGAGCAGGATGCGAGAACCTCGCACTGAAACCTACAAGCAGAGTGCGAACTCTACCTATTCTCGCAGGCTGCAATGAAGTACAGTGCGAAAATGTCTGAACATAATCAAAATTTTGGAAAATGAAGGAAAATTGAAAAAGGCCTCTGGACCCAGAGGGTCTATCAGGATATCCTGAAGACTCGGAGATTGAAATGACAGGAGAAAAGTAAAACTAGAGCAAATGGCCACAGAAAAATATCAAAATCCACAAAGAAAATGGGATAGCTCCCTAGTGGAGTCGCCAATTTTGTTATTGGATAAATCCGTAAGTGCGGACACTAACCGATCTCCCTAGATCCACCTGGATCTAGAACAAAGCAAGACAAAACATGACTCTTTCCCTAGATTCTAACCATTGAATTAAATAAGAGGCAAGAACAAAGAACATACCTTATTATCGCTTCCTATCGTCTTTGTTGCTCCCGCTTCGCTCCAGTGCTCTTGTGCAGCCAAGACCAAGACAACACAAACCAACCAAAGTGAAGAAAGCACAATCTATTCAATAGTCAATCTATGTATATGATCAAGGAATTATACAATAAAGTGGAATTAGCTTTATGGGAAAGGGGCATATTACTGTATCATATTAATGGAAAGTAAAGATTACAACCTGAGCCTTGATGTCGCAAACTTCCTTTCGATGGCCCTTGGCTCCGACACACACACTTGCTCACTTGCATGAAGAAGATCAACTCTTTTGGATAAACTTGTTGAAGTCTCCAAGCTGTTGTTCAAGCTCAATCCTTCACACAATTCTTTCACCAATTCTCCAATGAATCTTGCTTAACCTTTTTCATGAGAATTCACTCAATATATAGGAGAGAATGAATTAGTTACTTGGATAAGAATGATCCCAAAATATCAGGGAATCCAGTACTAGGATAACCATTCGAATGCCATCTCATCCTTCTAGAAGATTCCCTTCTAGAAGCATCGAGAATTCATCTTTTTCCTTGCTTTAGAAAGAGTTCGCACCCTAGCAGTTCAACACAGTGCGAACTCCTCGCACCCTGGCTTAAGGCAACCTGCGAGAATCAGGCATTCTCGCAGGCAAATATACTAGCAGCCTACGAACAGTCTTCAAAAATGAGTTTTCTGGAAGAGATGAAAATAACTTTTTCTCAGGAGAAATTTCTTATGAAGACCCTGAGTACACCATCATCAATACATCATCCCGACGACCAAAATCATAGGTAACAGGGGTTGAGCCAGGAGTGGTATCAGAACGAATTACAAAATTGATTTATGTAGAAAGAGAAGTAGGTTGATATCGACGAGAGGTATCAGAAGCGCCAGCACAATGCCACCTAGAAGACGTGTTGAGCCACCTATAGCCAATAGAGCTATGGAAAGGGAAATGAGAGAACTGCATGCAAGGTTGGATGCCATGGAAACAACACAAAGGAGAGAACCTGATGTTGGAGACGTCACCGATGCATAAATTGAAGAAGTAGAAGTTGAAGAAGCGGTAGCAGAGGATGTTGTGGAAGAATGCTTGTTGAAAGCGTTGTCAAGTTGGGAGCCAGGGAAAATATTGATGTCCTAATGTATGATGGAAATTTAGACATAGGAGAATTTCTTGACTGGACACGAGCAATGGATAAGTATTTAGACTATTAAGATGTCGAAGAGTAGAAAAAGGTGAGACATGATGTCACTAGGTTGAAAGGACATGCAACACTGTGGTGGGATGAACTGCAGGCTGACAGGAGGAGTAAAGACAAACAAAATATTAAGAGTTGGGATAGAATGGTAGCCAAGATAAAGAAGAAATTCATACCCAAGGATTACCAGATAAATCTGTTCAGGAGAATGCAAAACCTGAGACAGAAAGGGATGATTGTGAAGGAGTACACATAGGAATTCTACAGATTAAACATCGGAGTTGGACAGAGAGAGAGAGAGAAAGAGAAAGTTTCTAGATACATCAATGGCCTGAGATATGATATCCAAGACGAAATCAACATGGCGACAGTCAGAACAATAGAGGATGCGTATCAAATTGCTCTGAAAGAAGAAGAAAAGTTGGCCAGGAAGCAGAGTCAACAAAACAGAGGTCGAAGCTTGAACATAGGCAAAGGAATTACCTAGGAAAAAGAACAGAAGCCCAAGGACGAGGGGGAGAAACCACATAGTCACTCTGAGAGAGGAGGAAATTCCCGAGGAAGCCAAAGTGGTGGTAGAAACTCTTTTCCCAGAGGAAGAGGAAGAGGTAGAGGAGGAGAAGTAAGGTGTTATGCCTGTGGAAAAACATGGCATATGTATTGGGATTGTCTCGAGAGAAAGAAAGAAGGAGGTGAATCTCACATTTAAGAAGCGCAAAAGTGAGATGTTGAGGCAAAAGGTGCAGAAGATGGGAGATATTTAATGATGAAGAAAGTTCTCTTGAAGCCAGATCCAGAAATTGAAATGCCAATGCAAAGGAATAGTTTGTTTAGGACACCTGCAAAATGAAGGACAAAGTTTGCAAGCTGATAATTGACAGTAGGAGCATTGACAACTTAGTATCCACAGAGATGGTGGAGAAGCTAGATCTAGAGATGACTGCACACTCGATGTCATACAAAGTCTCATGGTTGCAGAAAGGTCATCAGGTAACAGTAACTAAGCAATGCCTTGTTGAATTTAAGATAGGAGGATATAGAGATGAAATTCTATGTGATGTGATTCCCATGGATGTATGTCATGTTTTTTTGGGTAGACCATGGCAGTATGACGGGAATGCCATTCACGATGGGAGAAGAAATACTTACACCTTAGAGAAGAATGGTAGGACACACATGTTACTGCCAATATAAGAGAAGAAGGTAAAGGATGAATCTAGCACGAGCATACTTCTCATGAGTCGGAAGGAACTCCTGGATTAAATGAAGAAGGAACATGAGATGCAGTTTGTTGTAGTGAGGAAGCTGAGGGTTATCCTTACCAGTAATTCGATGGAAGATTTTCCTGAGGAAGTTCAGGAACTGTTAGAGAATTTTTCTGATATAATAGTGGATGAGTTTCCAAACTCATTACCGCCTATCAGAAGTATCAGTCATCTCATTGATTTGATACCAGGAGAAAACCTGTCGAACAAAGAAGTGTACAGGTTGGCACCTCAAGATAATGAGGAGGTGAAAAGGCAGGTTAAGGATATGTTAGACAAAGGGTTGGTTAGATAAATCTTGAGTCCATGTGCAGTACCAATTGTATTGAGTTCGAAGAAGGGTGGAGGATGGAGAATGTGTACAGTCTCAAGAGAAATAAACAAGATCACCATCAGATACATATTTCCATTTCCTAGGATGGATGACTTGATGGATTGTTTGAGTGGAGCGAACTATTTTTCAAAGATAGATTTGAAAAGTGGATATCACTAGATAAGGATGAGAGAGGGTGATGAGTGGAAAACAACATTCAAGACAAATGAGGGGTTGTATGAATGACTTGTTATGTCATTTGGCTTGACAAATGCCCCAAGTACTTTTATGAGGCTGATGAATGAAGTGTTGAAAGATTTCATTGGAAATTTTGTGATTGTATATCTGGATGATATATTGGTCTTTAGCAAAACTAAGGAGGATCACTTGAGACATTTGACATTAATGATGAGAAGGTTACAGCAAGAGAAGTTGTTGATTAATCTGAAAAAGTTCTCTTTTATGAAGACATAGCTCATATATTTGGGGTTTGTGATCTCTTTAAATGAGTTGAAGATGGATCCAGAAAAGGTGAAAGAATTTAGAGAATGGTCGTCACCGAGGAATATCTTTGAGGTAAGAAGCTTCCATGGATTAACAAGTTTCTATCGGAATTTCATCAGAAATTTTAGTGGGATTAGTGCTCAAATGATGGATATATTGAATAAAAGACACAAGTCTTTCAAATGGACAAAAGAGGTTGAGAGGAGCTTCAACATATTGAAGGAGAAAATAACGGAACAATTGATTCTAGTATTTCCGGATTTCGGAAAAACATTTCAAGTGAGATGTGATGCGAGTGGAGTTGCAATTAGAGTAGTCTTAAGTCAAGATAATAGGCCTGTTGTGTATTTAAGTGAAAAGTTGAATGCAGCTAAGAAGAAGTACTCCACATATGACAAAGAGTTCTATGCCATAATTCAAGCCTTGAAAAAATGGAGGCATTATCTTGTACTGAAGAAGTTTGTTTTGTATAGCGATAACCAAGCTTTACAATTCATAACCAGACATGAGAAGTTAAACCAGAGACATGCCAAGTGGATAGAGTTTATGAAAAAATTCACTTTTGTTATTAAACATATTTCTGGTAGTGCTAACAAGGTTGTTGATGCATTAAGCAGGAGGATTTTAATTCTATAGGAATTTCATGTCAAAACTTTGGGGTTTGATCAACTTAAGGAAATGTACCACAGTGATCCAGATTTCAGAGAAGCATATGAAGCATGTGTGAATCTTGTACTCAGAGACAGAAGCCAATGGGTTGAATATCTGATTCAGGATGGGTTGTTTTTGAAAGGATTCCATTTGTGCCTACCAAGATGTTCAATGAGGGAGAACTTGTTGAAGGAAAAGCATAGTGGAGGTCTAGCCAAACATTTCGGCCATGACAAAACATTGGCTCTATTAAACAGTTCATATTATTGGCCAAGTATGAGAGCATAGGTGAAGAGATTTGTGAACAAGTGTAAGATTTTTCAGTATGCCAAGGGGAAGAAGAAAAACACTGGGTTGTATCAGCCATTACCTATTCCAGAGAGACCTTGGGATGCGATAAGCATGGATTTCATGTTGGGGTTGCCAAGGACACAAAGGGGAAGTGATTCCATATTTGTGGTGGTTGATAGGTTCTTGAAGATGGCACACTTTATCCCATGGAAGAAGACCAGTGATGCAACGCATGTTGCAAATTTGTTTTTCAAAGAGTTTGTGAGACTTCATGGATTGCCCAGGAGCATAATTTCAGACAGGGATACCAAATTTGTTGGTCATTTCTGGAGGACATTGTGGAAGAAGTTGGGAATAGAGCTATCTTTTAGTTCTTCATATCATCGTCAAACAGATGAACAGGCCGGAGTGGTGAATCAAAGTTTAGGGGATTTGCTGAGGAGTTTGGTCACTAAACACCATAGTCAATGGGATCAGATTCTAGCACAAGAGGAGTTCACATACAATGACTCAGAGAACAGAAGCACTGGGAAAAGTCCATTTCAAATAGTGTATGGAATGAATTTGAGGGGAGTGTCAGAGTTGAGAGATCTGAATCAGAATGGATTTAGGAGCGTTGGATTTGAAGACTTCGCTGCATAAATACAAGAACTTCATAATCAGATCAAGGAGCAGTTGAAGAAGAGTAGCAGTGAATACAACCGCAGAGCTGATCAACACAAGAGAAAGCTTGAATTTGAAGTTGGAGATCAAGTTCTAGCACATTTAAGGAAGGAGAGGTTTCTGAGGGGAACATATAATAAGTTAAAGCTAAAAAAGATAGGGTCGTGTAAAATCCTAAGAAGATTTGGGGAGAATGCTTATGAAATAGAGTTGTCGGAAGATGTGGGTATATCGCCCATATTCAACACTGCAGACCTGTATCCGTATAAGGAAAATGAAGCCGGAGGATCCGAAGATTAAAGAAATATTCAATGGGAGAAACAAATGCCTATAGTAGAGAAGTCGTGGATAGAGAAGATCATAGACCGACGAGTTGGTAAGAAGACCAGAAGGAAGATGTATTTTGAATATTTGGTGAAGTGGAAAGGATGACCAATGGAAGATGTCGATTGGGTTGGTGAGGTCGACATCCAGAAGCATGGAAGGTCAGTGCAAGAACTCATGGACATGAGTCCATGATTTTTTCATCCATAGGAGTATATGATGCAAGAGCATCGCCAACAAAGCACAAGCGGAGGACAACTAGGCGCACTAGTGCATATTTTGAAATATCTTGAATTCCAAAGTTGATGTATTAATGTAATATCTGACAAAGATTTTGATTTATGAACGTCTTTAATGATTAGAGGCTGAGCCATCGCATAAGATCGATGAGGGAATGCATTTTTCTCTAAAGTGAAGGATTGCAGTACAGATCTGAAGCGTTCGCTCTTATCTATCCGACTTAAATATTTATTGTAATAAATGTTTAGTAGTTGAAAGCTTTTATTTTTGATAGGATAACTTAGAGTACTTGGAGGGAAGAACTCGAAGAGTCCCTTTTTGTATTGTTGTCGAGATAACGCTGTTGAATCTAGTGTGTATATTGTCTTTGTAGTGAAGAGTTGAGAGATACATAGAAGTATTGTATGGATGTATGTGAATTTCAGTTGAATGAATATAATATAGGAACATTGTCCCAAATATATGTTGTTGTGGCGTCTATCTGAATGAGTGAATGATAGGTTGCCTATTTTATTCTCTGTTATTTCTTGTTCTTGTACCTATGCATGTATTTACATGATTGAATGTATGAGTCACTGTGAAGAGTGGATAATTTTCAATTGTTTCTCTTCTACGAGCAATTGCAAGGAGTGCATCGGGTCCTCAAAGAGTGTGTTGACAGAGTCAGTTTCGACTCACAAGCTCAGAAGAGATAGCGTGGAATTTATGTATGCAAGGAGTGCATAGACGTCCGCAAGGAGTGCATGACAAAGTTTCAAACTCGTTAAGCTCAAGAGGAGTAACGTGACTTTAGTCACAGTCACTAGTACATATTGTAAAAATTTTGACGTTCTATTTGCGACATTATGGACAAAATTGGCCATATTGTCGAAAAATAGAGGATTTTTTTTTTTCCATATTGCCCGATAACGTCGTTATTGCCATGTTGACGTCTCTCTTGCCACGTTGTCGTCTCTCTTGCCAATTTTTCCACATAGTCGTCTCTCTTGCCACGTTTGTGACATAGTCGTCTCTCTTGCCACGTTTGTGAAGATAATGGTCGCAGTTGCAAACATCAAACTCAGTCATACTAGTTCTGGCTCTAGGACTTTAGTATATGCCCAGGGCTCAAGATATAAAGTTCTAGGATGAATTGATGAAATGATCATTCAGTTAGCTCAAGATAGAAAGTACTAGGATGAATTGATGAAGGAATGTCATTGAGAACATGAATTGATGAATTAAGGACATGGTGGTACCAACTTAGAAATTAGAGAGATACAATTTTTGTTACCTGGAATGAAGTTCACTAGCAATAATAAAGAGTATTAGAGATAGTGGAAGAAAGAAAATAGGATATTGGGCATACCTTTAAGTGATATAAGAGTAAAGTGGTGGAACACCAAAGGCACTTG
Organism: Picea mariana; assembly: GCA_032191745.1. Lineage (NCBI taxonomy): Eukaryota > Viridiplantae > Streptophyta > Pinopsida > Pinales > Pinaceae > Picea > Picea mariana. The sequence continues at coordinate 5,252 of JASDQU010684156.1, read as the reverse complement.
GAAAAATCTAGAAAATATATCAACTAGTTCATAGATGAAGAACTAAAATTCAACTAAGGGTTTGTGAGTTTAATTGATTCCTATTACCTTCATGCACAACTATATAAATGTAAATGCCTCGACTTATTTGGATGTTGAATATTAGCTAGATATTACATGGGTAGTGGATGTGAGATATTGGGTCATGTTTTGGACCTATACTATTGTTGCATCTTGGTGAATGAAGCAATGCCATGTAAGTATGTATTGGATTGTGCTCGACGTTAATGGAATGAGGCCCTCCTTTAAATTTTTGGTTAACTCTATATTGTATGGTGGTGATGTCATTTACTCTATTTTTTATCTATTGTGTTAAATGACAACATTGTGATTACATAGATGTTGTGTACTTAGATTTATATGAATCATGATCTATATGGTAATGTTCAATAGTTGAATGGGTAGAAGGAGGTTGCAATTTCATGTTAAGAGGTATCAAATGATAATTACTATTTAGTGTAGTTATAAAGATAGGAAATGGTTGTGTTAGTCATATTTTTTTATCCCATACACAATCTTCTATGTCTCGACAAAATGCTTCTGGTGAGACCTCCCCCTCTATGGGGATTGAAATGTCAATGCCTAGACTAGTACAATAGATCCCTTGTTAGACATTGATGCGGACTTAGGTCTCAAATTGAACCAACAACACATCCATGTATAAATATTAAATACAATCAACTATCATCACTTTAAATCACACTATCTAGGTCCACAACCAACAAAATAAGGATGCATTTACAATATTTTACAATCAAATACAATGTCATAATATTTTACAATACTTTGCAAAAGTACATGAAGTGTGATGTGTCTTTCCAGTGAGAATGAGCATACAACACTTAATTAGGCTCAACAGTATTCAACCCTAAATGTATATTTGTTTTTTCACAAAGCACAAGGACTCAACACTATATGGTTGATATAGTGAAGTATTATTGCCAAGTTGGTTTTCATTACTTCTTTCAAGAAATTACTATGCAAAGTCTTCAAAATACAGAACTAGGTGGTCAATGTTATATGTCTAAAGAGTTGGATTTTGAAAATGATGATCAAACCAAAGAATATTACTAAACTAGTGTGGAACTGTAAAGCAAGAAGCGAGAGAAAAATTGTGAGTCTCGAGTTGAGAATGCTTGCAAAATCCAATATATCGTTAGGGTTAAAAATAGTTTATACTTTTGAATAGTTGAGAGAGGAAAAAAATGTATCTACCATATCCGATAAAAATCCAACAATTACAAGCCACTTAAATGTGAACAATTCATCAATCATTAAGTCAAAGAGTAGGAGAGGGGAAGCATGAGAGAATGCACACAATATAATGCATGAGAACCCTGTTCTATTTCACCAATGTCGAAGGATCATGGATACCCTCATGAAGCTCTTAACTACAAAAGACAATGGTATAATATCCAAATCATATATGTTGATCATCATGCTCAAACTTGGTGGGAAATTCATATGAAGAGACTTAGACTAGAGGGTGATCCACTAATAACTAAGTGGGAGGTGGTTAAATTTTCATTAAATCCATGTTTTACCATATTGGGTGCAAATAGTACCATGATAGTCTCATGTGATGGCTCATATATGGCATTGTCCACCTCAAGGTTTATCTATAGAGGACTAATGGGGAGATTTTTTAGTGGGACTTCCTTGGTGGGGGTGGGAAAATGGGGTTTTCCATCACTAGGGGTCTTTATGGGAATAGAATAATACTGAGACAAAGATAAACACTTAGAGGTATGGTTTTATCCAGTGTCAACCTAGGTGGCACATAGGGATTGGGAAGTTCAATGCCAAATGATGTTGGTACAATTCATTGGGGGTTTTGGTCATAGTTTGATGATAGACAAGGAGACTCACGCCCATTCATGAAAATACTTTTATGCTCATGCCCATTCACAAGCAGATATAGCTGAGAGCTCAAGCTCGCGGTTAGAGAGAGCTCGCGGAGGGCACATGGAGACAGCTCACAAGTTGTGCGGTTAGAGAGAGCTCGCGGAGGGCATCGGGAGAGAGCTCGCGGAGGGCATTGGGAGAGAGCTCACAAGCTACAGGGCTAGAGAGAGCTCGCGGAGGGCATCGAGAGAGAGCTCACAAGCTGTAGGGCTAGAGAGAGCTTGCAGAGGGCATCGGGAGAGAGAGCTCGCAGAGGGCACCAACCAAGAGAGAGATATCGCAAAAAGAATGCTAAGTTGTTGAAAATACTTCTCTGTATTCTCATAAAATGCCTTAGGGTGATCAGTGATGTCTTGAGTTTGGAATTCATTGTGAATGTGGAGGATAATAGTGGCGTCCAAGTTAACCATTCCCAACTTCAGTAGAGCTCCCATTTGATCTTGAACCAATGAAAAGGGCCCTTGATTCTACGCCATCTTAAGATTTCCTTTTGTTCTCTAGTGAATGGATATAAATAAAGCATACTACAACATACATATATTTCTTATTTACCTTTGAGTATGTTCCATCTTAGCCCTAAGTTTCTGAGCCATTTTGTAAATGGATGAGCAATCTTCTACATGATGTTTGAACACAATAACCACCTTAGAAATTTTTAAACAAAGGTTGAGGTCAGGTTTCCAAAGCTTTGCTCTGAATCACATTTCAATCGAGATCAGCTACTCTTATACATAAGTACTCTGCCTACCTTGCTTCAATGGTGATAGACCATTGGGTAATCAATGTTGGGTGTGGGGTGTAAATACACAAGTACTCTGCCTCCCTTGCTTCAATGGTGACATACCATTGGGTAATCAATGTTGGGTGTGGGGTGTAAATACACATTGTTGAGGCAACATGTGAATGTCTTTAATATGTACTTCACATCTCCACAACTTCTCCATATTTTCTCTGCCTGGAGGGCATCCTGGATATTGATTGTATTTGTTTATTCTCTCTTATGTCCCTTTACCATTGTCAATAAGCTCCTCATTTTTCATACCAAAGGTTGTTTCCTCCTTTTCCTGGATTTCCCAGAGCAATGCTTAATGCAATCATGATGGGGATTTGTGAAATTTATTCGCTTCTCCTCTGCCATAGCTGAAAGAAAGCGTCCAACTAAAGAACATAATCCACATAATCCACCTAAGGCTCATCATGTCACCATAATATGGTATTAAGAGATTTATTGGTCACTGACAAATTGGGCACTTATAGTGTTGTAGAGAAAAACTGTGATTCCAGATAGGAAGTATACAATCTCCATGAAACTAATAAGCATAATTTTCCTTACAAGGAAAGTCAAAATTGTTACGACAGATTAAACGATAATAATTTTATGGGGGAGAATCCAATCTCAATAGAAATCCTTGTTGTTGTGTTGGAGTAACCCAGGGTGAGTCTATATTATTTTATGAGTAAAGTGCATTGACACCATCCACATTATTTTCAAACATCTTGGGATTGCATTCACTCCTTGAAATAATTAATGCATTCAACACCTACAACAATTAAGATGTGTCAATAATAGATAGGAGCAATGCATCCACAATGAATGGGATTTTGACATGTATTACAAATATCCCCAGTATCATATCTAATTGAGCAGACCATATTAACACATCTCCTTGATGTTATGTCACCTCATCCAACATAGCTTAAAGGTATAGCAACAAATCCATCAAGCTCTATCAAATTTGGTTTAAAGTCATTTTCCTTCTCTTTGCTTTTCAATTATGTCCATTGTGTGCTTCCTCTTCATCAATAACTAAGATATAGTTGTATTGTGCTAGTTGTTCCTTCCAAACCTCTGTTTGAATATTTAAATATTCCTAGGACTGAGCCAAAAACTCCATTTCCCTGCATCATGCTCATGGAGTATTGAAATCAAGTGTTTTACATAACCAAATATGATCTAGTGTATCGTGACATGCATTTCCCTTCTTTCTTCATATTCAATAGAGTAATATAAATAAAATTGAATGGAAAGCTAAAAATCAAGATGAATTTTTGAACACTAAAGTCTCTGTTTCAAAGCATCCAAACAATGGTTTCTATCTTGGACCCATAAAAAGCACCATTTCCTTTATTAATCTACCATGGTTTGATTAAATCTCCTTGAGCAACCATGTAGGTTGAAATTTTTTACCCATTCTTCAGATATTCATTCCAGTCTATGTATGAAAAAATATCTCCATTTCCCACAACCTATAGGTCAATAGGAGTTTGTCTTTCCGACTGGTAGATGTAATCCCAATCTCTAATCTTGCTATAATGTATTTTTCATGTTTTCCCATGTATTGTTATAGATACTACTCTTGATTTATTGATGTTTGAAATAAGTGGGTACACACAATTCCTTCCTTTAAAATAGCATATTTGCATCTTAATTGTCAAAAGTTTTTCCATGACTCTAACAATAACTTTAATTGTATTTCATAGTCTTGAAAGTTTTGCAAGAAGAGAAGAACTATCTCTTTCCATGAGATTCATTTTACACCTTGAAGCCATAAGGATTTGGTGGTTGCTACTATTGGGTTGGGTGAAGTAACTTGTATCACGAACCATATTTTGGAGAATCTAGATGGTTTCAACTTTCTTTTGAGGTTGTGTACAATGTCAACAGTCTATGTCAGAGTAGCTACCAGGTATCCAAACAGAGAAGAATGGTATCCACATTGAATTTGATGTCTTGACTGAAGCAGAGAGCACACACAGAAGTGAATATGCCAGTCATCGAAGTGCATCAGAAATTTCATACTTGTCTATTGGGTAAAATATCAATTGTCAGTTTCATGGATTTCAAACTTTAAAATGCAGACATGGACAATATGGCATTAGGCCCAACACCTAAGGTGATTGAATGAAATGCCATCATGCATGACATGAAATTCATAGCAAAGGGTTTTCCATCTGCCATAGCAACCTTAAAGCAAAGGGTCTGTCATCTGACTAATTGCAAAGGGTATACCATATAACTCATTTAAAAACTGGCCATTTAAATTTTGTATTTTTTTCTTTTGTAGGTGATGCCTCATCATAGCGGCCTCCATTACACCCCGAGTACCCCACGACTAGGCGTGCTCTGCGTGATAGGACGCAATCACAATCAGATTTTGAAGAGCACCCAAAGAACGAAGACATAGATATTGATGAAATGATTAGGAACTATAGAGCTAAGAAGAAGAGGCTAGCTAAAAGTACTAAACGATGATGTACATGAATATTTTAATACTATTTAATATAAAATCTATTCTCACCATATTCCG
>JASDQU010684154.1:32714-63158 GCA_032191745.1 Picea mariana | reverse complement strand
GATGATCAATTTGTTATTCCTTTTTTATATAGGCTCCAGTGGAATGTAGATTGTACAAACAATGTATGCGAGTATGAAACTTTAGTGCTAGGATTAGACACTGCTAGAAGGATGAAAATTAAGAAACTCGAAGTCTTTGGCGACGCAGAGTTAATTATAAAACAGGTGAATCCGCAGTATCAGGCTAAGCATCCTAGATTACGATCCTATAGGAACTGTGTCTAGGATTTAATCGAGAACTTCTTCACATATGTGAATTTTCATTTCGTCCCAAGATCCAAGAATCAACAGGCTAATGCTTTAGCCAAAGCTCCATCAAATTTTACACCCCCGACTGCTTTTAATTTAAAATATCATATACAAATGAGACATTTCCCTTCAATACCAAATAACATACAACATTGGTAGGTTTTTGAAGACGATGAGTAGCTTCGAAAGTTTCTAGAATCATTAGATGAATTTGCAGAAACGCATACCGATCAAGAAAATCAAAATGATCCTATTTGGATCATGTAAGAAGGGGAGGATTCTAAAGAATTTCACGATAAAATTGCAAACCACCGAATGCTTGTTCTCAAGAACAACCAAATCCCCAAGGGTCTAATCCCTTTGGAAAGACTTTTTAATCAAGATGATATCCCTTCTAAAACTACTTTACAACCCCAACCAGAGGAGGTTGAAGATTGTAATATAGGAACTGAAGAAAACCCTTGAATGGTTAAACTATCCAAATTTTTATCAACAGAAAACAAAAATAAATACACGGAGTTGTTAAGAAAATATAAAGATTTTTTTGCATGGTCATACAAAGAATTGAAAACATATGACACTTCTATGATTGAACATAAAACACCTCTCAAACCAGGTGTCAAACCTTTTAAAAAAAAACTCTGACAATTTAACCCTATTTTATTACCTGTTATCGAACGAGAAGTCAAAAAACTTCTTGACGCAAAGATAATTGTACCCCTAAGATATTCTGATTGGGTAGCTAGTTTGGTCCTAGTTAGAAACAAAAATGGGGAAATTAGACTATGTGTTGATTTCAGGAATCTTAATAAATCTTCTCTCAAAGATAATTATCCTCTACCTAAAATGGACCATGTTCTTGAAAAAGTAGTAGGGGCTAATAGAATGTCAATGATTGACGGATTTTCAGGTTATAATCAAATTGTCGTCAGTGACCTTGATAAAGAAAAAACCGCATTTACCACTCCTTGGGGCACGTTTATGTACGATAAAATGTCGTTTGGACTAATGAATGGAGCTACTTTTCAACGTGCAATGGATATTGCTTTCGTTGGCGAAAGGGACAAGTTTGTAGTCATCTATTTGGATGATCTTATTATTTTTTCTAAATCGGATGAAGACCATATGATTCATCTCAAACAAACATTTGAAAAATGTCGCAGGTTTGGTCTATCCTTAAATCCTAAAAAGTCTCATTTCGCTATGCAAGAAGGCAAGATGTTGGGGCACATCGTATCCCGAAATGGAATTAGGATTGACCCTAAAAGAGTAGAGGCTATAGATACAATAGCTATTCCTAAGAATGTGAAAGAAATTCAATCATTTTTAGGAAAAATAATTTTCTTGAGAAGATTTATTCCTAACTTCGTTGAAATTGTTAAAGTGATTACAGATATGCTCAGAAAAAACAGTGAAGTAAAATGGACAGCAGAAGCTAAAGCATCATTTGCCCATATTAAGAAGGTTATAAGTGAGGCACCAGTACTAGCAAGTCTCGATTATCTCAAAGATTTTCTTATTTTTTCATTTCCCTCTGAACACACGCTTGTTGTTGTACTCCTTCAGAAGAACGAAGAAGGTTTTGAGAAACCGATAGCCTTCTCTAGAAAAAGTCTCCGAGATGCTGAACTCAAATATAATATAATGGAAAAGCAAGCATATGCTATGGTAAAAGCATTGAAAGCTTTCAGAACTTACGTTTTACACTCTAAAGTGATTGCATATGTACCCACTAGTGCTGTAAAAGATATCTTGGTTCAAGCAGACAGTGATGGTAAAAGAGGAAGATGGCTTGCAAAAATTCAAGAGTTCAACTTGGAAGTTAAACCGACCAAATTGGTAAAGGTACAAGGTTTAGCTAAACTTCTAGCTGAATCCAATTTCAGGGCTCTTGGGATAAACAGTTCTCAGGAGGAAGAAGGATGGGTAGATGTGAATAAACTTGAGGACCAAATGGTCGAAAATAGGATCGAAGAGAAATTCGTGTCGTCGAATTGGTACAAGAACATAGTAACATACTTATTAACTTTGAAATGTCCAACTAACTTGTCTCCATCCAAAGCTAGAACACTAACGCTGCATGCAGTTAAATACTGTATTTCCAAAAAATGATTATACTGGAAAGGCACGCTTGGTTTTCTCTTGGTCTGTCTGGTCGAATCAGAAACAGAAGAAGTTATAAGTCAATTTCACGAAGGAGTCTGTGGAGGACACCACGCTTGGAGGGCTACAACATATAAAATCCTGAGAACTGGTTATTACTGGCCTAACTGTTCCCAGATGTCAATGCTAAGGTACGAGCTTGCAGCCCTTGCCAATTTTTTGCAGGAAAACATAAACTACCAGCGATGCAATTGGTCCCAGTCAAGACAGAAGCTCCTTTTCAGCAATGGGGACTAGACTTCATAGGTGAGATTAATCATCATTCAAGTGCCCAACACAGATGGATATTGATTGCTACAGACTATTTCACCAAATGGGTGGAAGCTATCCCAACAAGGAAGACTACTGATTTAGTAGTTATAGACTTCTTAGAAGAAAATATCTTGTCTAGGTTTGGTTGTCCTAGAAAGATTGTCACAGACAATGCGCAGGATTTTAAGTCTATGGCAATGGTCAACTTTTTCCAGAAATATAATATCGTGTTGGGTCATTCCACAGCATACTACCCGCAGGGAAATGGTCTGGCAGAATCTTCAAACAAGAGCTTAATCAGTATAATAAAGAAAGTGTTAAACGAAACTAAAAAGTCTTGGCATTTGCATTTAAAATATGCTCTATGGGCAAATCAAATAGGCACAAAAAAGTCTATCGGTACTTCTCCCTTTCAAATGGTATATGGAATAGATGTAGTGTTGCCCATAAATCTAGCACTTCCTGTGATGAAACTATGGCAAGACGAGAAGGAAGAACCAAATCCTCTCACAAGAAGGATAAATCAACTGATTGAAGTTCAGCAGCACAGGGCTGTAGTGGATGAAAAGTTGCAGAAGTACCAGGATGACCTGAAGATATTATTTGATCATAAAGCCAAGGACAAGAATTTTCTCCCTGGAGATCTGGTTTTGAGGTGGGATGCTCAAAAAGAGGATTCAGGAAAAAATGGTAAATTCGATCACATTTGGTATGGACCATTTAAGGTAGCATCTTCTGAAGGAAAAAATTCATTTCTGCTTGAAAATTTGGATGGTAAGATCTTGAATGCCCCTGTTAATGGGCGTTTTTTAAAGCATTATATGGAATAATTAATTTACAGAAAATCTCATTGTATATACCGTTTTGTTTTTCATTTTTAGAAAACCCATTCTCATTTTGTAAATAAATAAAAATAAAATAAAAATTAGTTAAGTTTTTATACCAAAATAAAAATAAAAAATAATAATAATAATAAAATATATATGTATATAATTTTTGTGTTGCTTATATAAGGTTTATCGAAGTAAAAATAATAAATAATAAATAAATAAATAAAAATAAAAATAAGAAGAAAAGATTCCAAAGAGTTATTTTTGAAATCACAACCTATGTTTTATGGCTTACAGATTGTTAAACATTTCCTTTTATACCCTCGATACTATCTTTCACGTTTTCGGGATTTCTCATCAAAGTAGGAGAGATTATGTATTAACCTTTGAAATCAACAAATGATTAAATTCAGTAAAACCAGTCTTCATATTTCTTATTCTCTGACTAAAAGTGGTTATGTTTGGGTTGATTTTCACTCTCTTAAGTTTCTTAACAATTTGTTTGAGGATTTTAAGCTTGCTCAAAAGAAAACCCCTAAAAATAATCTTTCCCTTTTCTCTACAGACTGAGGGGTTTTGAAAGTTGAGAAAGATTGGTCTAGAATAATCAAAACAAGTTGACAAACCTCTATTGTAAATTTTTACACAGATAACCACCCCTGATATTTTAAGTATCACTGATTGCCCCCGTTTCATATGCACAAGCTAACTATAAGACAGATGGTGAAAGGAAATTCATATTTGATTGCCCCCATCTAGTCCCACAAACGATGAAAGGAAATTCATTTAAATGATTGCCCTCGTCTAAATATAAAAGAAACAAATAACTTCACCGGGGTACTGAACAGGCCTGTTGGCAGTGAAGCAATATCTGAGTATAAATATATAATTAGCTCTCGAAGCGGTGAAAGGAAATTCAGTAAAAAGGGACAGATAACTTCACCGGGGTACTGAACAGGCCCGCTGGCAGTGAAGCAATATCTGAGGTGTATGTAAGGTTGTCATACTTATCTTTCACTCTATTCTAGTTATCAGTTTTTCGAAACTGGATATTTGTCTTAAGTCAAAATAGAGCTCCCCAATTATAAATTATAAATTTTATTTCGATTGATGCAAGCCGAAATTTACAAATCTATTGAGTTTCCTAAGATTGTTCTAATCATCTTAATACTAACTTAAATTCAGAATGAGAAGGAGAATATTATGAAGAAGACTGCAACTGAGTTTAAAGCAAATAAGAAGTTTTGAAAATATTTTCAAAGGTTGAAATGAAATCTCTTTTTCCTCTCCTTTAGCAATTTAGCAGTGATAAACTCTTGACACCATTTACCCAATGAAGGCACTGAGTCTACATGTTCTTCTCATCCCACAGGGAGACGAGGTCCCCAATTGGAGCCTATGTTGAAACAGATCTTAAAAATTTTATCCCTAAGGCTTTGATTTTTTATTTTTTGTGCCTTTCGGGTTTCTACTTTCTTAAAAACGAGTTTCAATTCACGATACCTTTTTATTAATTATTTTTTGGATAACGAACGGAAAAAAGGTCACTAAAATATAAATTTTCAAACGCTCTTTTGAAAAAAAAAATTAAAACGGGTTGTAACCTTAAATTTGAGATTTTTCAATTTAAACGTTAAAGAATTTTTGGGATTCGCGGTTTTCTGCAAACAAATGTTTGATGCAATTTGAATCACGAAACCCCAATCCCCGATTTCTCGAAACATTAGAACCTTAATTTTTTTTAAAAATGAATTAGTTTAGTCTCTTCTAAGAAAGGCTTAAGATTAAAATAATTATGTCGCAATTTCGGGATTCGCGGTTCTATGAGAGCACGTCTCCTGTCATCATGTTTCCCGAAATCCTGATTTCTGAAATCCTGATCTATAAGTCACGTTAAATTAAACTTTTTATGTTTTGGCTTTAATCTTGATTATTTAGTTAATTAAGATAAGTTAAGTCTTGTTTAAAACAAACAAGCCATAGCGATTTCACAATTTTGGGGATCGGACTTCATTGATAACATACTTCTCGACATCAGAATTTCTGAAATCCCGATAGCGTCTAATCTCAATTAATTAATGTGATAAAAAAAAAGTTTAAATCTTAATTAAAACATCGCGATTTCGCTATTTTAGAGATCGGACTTTTTCAACAACATACCTTTCGACATCAAGATTTTCGAAACCCCGAAAAGTGATGTTTTCAGATTAATCTATAATTAACATTAATTAACCTTTTTCTTAAAAACAAGATTAATGCTAATCATTCTTACGTGTTCATTTATGTTTCGCTTATCATTAAGTAGGTTTCTCGTTTTCTTCAAAAACCAAAGGTACTTAAATACGGACATTAAAAGTGCATCCCAGTAAAATATATTTTGCATTAAGAGCTTTAATTTCGTAACAATTGTGCAAATCTCATCATTTTTAAAATATATTCAAAATAAACATTCGAATGTCTATGTTATCGTTCTAAGCTGAGCTCATTCATCCATTTACTGTTAGAGGTTTCCAATTAAACACAGAAGTCGTGGCACCCAAAAAGGCACCGAAGAAGAATGAAGACGCACAGGAAGGAGATATTATCTCTGATACTACTCCACACGCCATAACCTCCATCAAATCATGGACTCGAATTTCTAAATTGCTGGAGTACGAGCTAAAGAATGTTGACCCTAATTCTGAAAATCGTCTCCAGGACATTGTTGAGTCTGAACTTCATAAGGTTGTTGCGCGTCCGAGGCTGGTGGCATATACTGATATGATCGACTGGGCTCTGGATAAGGTTGATATCCCAACAAGGATCATTCAGAATGAGCAAGGAGCTATCGTCGGCTCATTCAGGCCTGAGCACATTCAAGTAATGTATAAACTCTTGCCGAATCATAAACACACCTTTAATGTTGAATTTTTAGCTGAGTTTCATAGAAAGGAATGTATTGAGGTAGACCAGACATATCCCGACATGATTAGAGGATGGGCGAGGTCTGAAGCAAAGTTTAGGGCTGATACTCATGGGATTTATGCTACAGCCTCCTTAAACAAATATATGGTTTATATAGCCATTATGTTATGCAGACTTTTCGGGAGAAAAGATCCCTGTCACTTTCATGCAGACTAGGTACCCTTCTTAGAGGAAGTTTCAGAAGGAAATGGTTTTAACTACCATAAAATTTTGTCGGATAACCTTACGCAAGAAATCTTAAATTACAAAGCAACCAAGTCAAAGGGACAACCAATGTCTTTTTATATGTCTGCATACATTATGGATGCAATCTATTTTATGACCCCCTTTCCATTAATGAATTGGAGTTGGAGCATCTCATGTCCAGAACCCATTCATGAATATCACTCAGCCCTTTGGGAAGAAAATGCTAAAGAGGCATTTTACGAAGTTTGTCATTTTGTCATTATTCCTATGCACAAATTATTTTTTGGATGCAAACGTCCTCACATTTCTAATGCAGTCATAGAAAATCTTAAATCAGTTGTCGACTGGTTTATTGAGGAAAATTTTTCCTATATTAGGGTTTATGGTTGTTCCATTCCCCCCCACGCACTCCCAAAATTCCTACCAGATAGATTGGTGTGCAGAGAAGTAGCTCATCAGATAGCCAAGGGCAGTATTGGATTGGAATTAAAAGCACTTTAGAAAAAAGCATCGCCATCTTTCCCTGTTCATATTGGGAAATTTCCTTTATCAAATTTAGGCCATTCAAATACATCAGAATATAGATCACAAATGAGATTCTGGATCCTGCAAATTTGTAACTATGTGTCTTCTCCCTGTTTATTATACTTTGTTGAATTTTTCCTTTCAATGTTTTTCTAACGAGAAATCAATTTGAAGTTATATACATCATTGATTTATATTTTCAGATTGGTTTGGATGTCAAAGGATTTACAGTTTTTCCTCTGAAATTACTTTAGTAATTTTAAGACCTGTAAAGCTTTTGTTCCTTAATACTTAACCCTTGTTAGAAACCTCGTTTTTCTTTCATCATTGTCTATTGAAATATGAGATTCTTTCTTGATTAAAGCCTCATATTTTTCTGTAGTGTTTGTTTGTTATTTTAAAATTCTCGAAATTGTTACAAATCCAGGAAACGGCCTCGAATGTGTTTACATTACTGCTTTGGATTTTAAAATTGTTTTTCTTGTTCTCATCTCTAGAAAATTTGAAGTAACAAATTGATTAAAACCCTTTTACAAATAAATAAAGTTTTATCATCCATGACTATCCCAAGTTGCAGACAACCCAATGTTGAACCAGGCCTTCAGGATCAAACCAGTATTGCCTTGAATTTATTTAATACTATTTTACAAACGGCAACTAACCGGGTTGAGTTAGAACGTTCATGGGCTGCTATTGAGCGAGACATTAGCATCCAAGAACAACAGGAAGGAAGACAGAGATAGTTGAGAAACTGATTCTGCTTTAATCCTCCTTTGATTTCTTATTCCCAAATCATTCCTTTAAATCATTTACGGATGCCTTGACGGTATGCTTTATAGCCTTAAAGCATAAAATCAAGAACAACATTTGGTATAGACATTAAGATCAGAATGGCATCTAGAGAATCTGATGTCAATAAGAAAGTTGTCCATTTTGGCATAGCAAGCTCGGGGAGCTTGCTTAAGACCATAAAGAGATTTCTTAAAGCGACAAACAAGGCTAGATTCATTCTGGACATAGCCAGGAGGTTGTTCCATGTAGCTTTCTTCTTACAAATATCCATTCAAGAAGGCAGATTTAACATCCATCTGATGGAACTCCCATTTATGTGAGGCAGCAAGGGCAAGAACAAGGTGGATGGAATTCATTTTGGCTACATGGGAAAATGTTTCATTATAGTCAATTCCTTCAACTTGGGAAAATCCTTTGGCAACTAACCGAGCTTTGTGTCTTTCAACACTTCCATCTGATGCATACTTAGTTATGTAGACCCATTTACATATGACAAGTTTTCTTCCTTTTGGAAGAGGTACAAGATCCCAAGTATCGTTGGCCATTAAAGAACGATACTCTTCATTCATTGTTGTATACCAATCTGGATGACCTGAAGCTTCTGCAAATGTCTCTGGATCACGAGTCTCTGAAACTTGAGCCAAAAGAGAAGAGGCTCGTTGGAACTGTGAACGTATCCGACGTTGATCTGAAGGATCACCGACAAGATCACCAGCTGCTTCTCGTGTTGAACGAACACATCTAGGAAGCGATGGAGTTGGTGCTGGTTCAAGTTCAAAGGACTCATCTGGAGGAAGGTGAGTAGGAGGAGGTGGATTTTCATCCTCATTGTCATCATCTAAAGAAGAAACCAGAATAGGAACAGAAGAAGGCACAAACGTCGAAGATGGCTCGTAGGTCGAAGAAGGCACAATCGTCGAATTAGGCCTGCAGGCCAAGAGATTTTCATCAAATTTAACATCTCTTCTAATGATAATTTCATTACAATGTGGTTGAATAAGTCTATAACCTTTGACATCTTCAGAATAACCAACAAATATACACTTCTCACTTTAAGGCTGCAATTCTTTCCTTTTCTCATCAGGAATGTGAGCCCATGCTATACTACCAAATACACGGAAGTGACTTACATCTGGTTTAATTTTAGTCCAAGCTTCTTTCGATGTTATATTTTTAAGAGCCTTTGTGGGAGTGTGATTTACTATGTAATTTGCACAGTTGATTGCTTCTGCCCAATACTTTAGACTTAATCCCTTAGATTGGATCATACAATTAGCCATTTCTTTTAATGTGCGGTTCTTTCTCTCGACTACACCATTTTGTTGTGGTGTATATGGAACAATGTGTTGCATTTGGATGCCCTATGTAGCACAGTAACTTGCAAAATTATTGTTCACATATTCGCCTCCATTATCTGTTCTTAACTTCTGAATTTGTTGTCTAGATTGCTTTTCTACAAGGGCCTTGTAGGCCAAAAACTTGTCAAAAACTTCACTCTTAAATTTTAAGAAGTAAACCCAAGTACGTCTAGAAAAGTCATCAATGAAAGTTAAGAAATACTTGCACCCAGAAAAAGAAGGAGAATAAAGTGGACCACACAAATCACTGTGAACAAGCTGCAAAGGGCCCGAGGAATGCCAAGAGGCACGTTTGTCAAAACTGTCCCGATGATGTTTGCCAAGAACACAACCGGCACAAACACCATCTCTGCATGAAACAAGAGGAAGACCACTCACCATCTAGTGATTACATAGTTGTTGCAATGAGCAATAGTTTAGATGACCAAACCGCTCATGCCAAAGTTTGCTCAAGTCATTGCTATGAGCAACAAAAACTAATGAAAAAGATGATGACCCAAAGTTGTCAAACTTGTACAACCTGGAAATATCATCAGCAATTATAGTTGCAAGAACATGCTTAGGATCTTTTAGATCCTTGATTACAACTTGGTGAGGTGAAAACTCTACAGTTTTGCCTTCACCTGAATGAGTGATTTGATATACTGATAGAAGGTTACAAGAAAGACTTGGAACACATAATACATCATTGAAATGACTATTTTCTACTTGAATTGTTCCATATCCTTCAACACTAAGAGATCTATCATCACCAACAAATATTTTCTTAGTGTTACATTCATTTAGGTGCAGAAAATATGTCTCTATCCTTAGCCATATGATAAGATGCTCCAGAATCAATAAGTCACTCATTAGAAGAAGAGGTAGAAGTTGTATTGAAGGAGAAACCAGAAGCAGAAAGTGCATGTCCATGAGAAGAAGAAGAAAAAGTAGAATCAATATTGATGTTGTGCTTCTTCATCGCTGCTTCTAAAGTTGTCATCTTCTTGAAACATTTGGACTCATCATGACCATCTTTATCACAAAAGTTGCAATGTTTGTCAGTCTTCTTACTTTTATATTTTTCTCCTTTGTCACCATTAGGAGCGGAAGTTGTCTGACTAGGTTTGGGACCCTTATATTGCTTGTTGTTATGTGGAGGATGTTGCTTCTTGGGATTCTTCGGTTTATCTCTCTAATGGACTACTAAGGCTTTGTTGGAGGTAAATGCAGTGTTGATCACTCCAAGTTGTACAAGCTTATCTTACTCTCTCATCAAAACATCACAAAAGTTCTCAAGACTGGGTTTTTTATAAGCTATCCCTAGAGCCTCTTGCATGGCATAAAAGGTAGATACAAACACAGAATATGCACTACCTAGCTTAGAAATAATAAGATAGATGCAACGATCTTTTTCTATCTTTATATTACATTCTTCACCTAAAGTTCTGAATGTTTTAAACTTAGATAGATAGTCTTCAATGCAAGAAAAATCATTTGGACTTAAAGTCAATACTTGATTTTCTAACTGTTGTGCTCGAATAATATTGTGTTTACCAAACACATATTCGATCTTTTCGCAAGCTTCTTTGGGTTGATCAATTGATTGAAGGTGGAACCTTAAATCAGGAGAGATGGACATTATGATTAATCCACGTGCTTCGTCATTCCTATTATCCCATTTGACTTTCTTATCAACATCAGTGGGTGTTGTTTCCTTTCCCAAGGTAATCCGGTACAAGCTTTTACTTCTTAATAAATCCTCCATATGGGATTTCCATTGGAAGTAGTTGGTGTTGGTAAGCAATAGATTACTTGTAGAAGCCATATTAAATATGCAGATAATATGGATTTAAAGACTGAAATTGATGATCTGTATGGAAAGATCTCGAAAAGTTAGACAGTTTTTAAAAAAATAGCATTGAAAACGAACTTCGAATATGAGAGTTATGCCATTTTTAAAAAAGGCGTAAACGGTAACCAAAGGACCACATGGTGGTGTAAGTTGCTTTATGAAGTGACCCACTTTTATAAAGAGAAGTGGGGATCACTTTTACAATGAAGTTTCTTTATAAAAGAAAAGTTGCATGCAAAATAAATAACTCTAAAATAAAATATTAAAGCTACTTATAGTGATTCACTTTTATAATTGAAGTGAAATACACTTTACAATTTCAGCATGAATTTTTTCAAAAAAAGTAACAAAAAGGGAGACTTGAACTCAAGACCTCTTAACTAATAAGGAAATTTTTAACCAACTGGTCTAACAAAACATATTATATTGTTTAGCAAGAGGATTGTTGTTGTTGTTGTCGGTCATGGAGAGTGTGCTAAAAAAAACTATTTTCACACAAGAAAAAAAAATCGCTTCTCGATGACAACAAGGGTTAGATTTCGGTTAGTTTACACAAAAGATGCACATTTTCCTATTTGTTTCTGATTTTTCGAGATTGCACAGGGCGCGGGGCAAAAAGAATACGCAGATATAAAAGAGTAGCAACCTGGAAATAAATAATATAAAACCAAGATAATACTCTGCAAAAAAATTTAAAATGTGTATTCAAGCGTTATACCTCTGGATCTGACTGAAATGGCCATATCTTAGGAAAATAGAAACCTTTTCGAGTGAAACAAAAAGTGCTCCGAACACAATGGAACATACCTCTCAACGCTAAAATGTACGAAAATGACAAAAAAATGGAGATAATGTAACTTGCCTTCACAAACTCGATCTACAACAGGAGCGGGTCTTCAAACAGGCTCTGATACCATGTTCGACAACACAAGTATTCCAACAGAGGACAAACACCTTCAGTAACCACTCACACAACTAGATCAAAGATCAACACATCGATGTTTTGACGTGGTAAAACCCCTACGAGGAAACATCCACGGCCCCAGCCAACGCGGCAAGTTGGAGTAGTTTATTAATGCAAAAGAAAAATATTACAGAGAGATTTTACAAGAGATTTTCTCACAATCGATCATCGGCAAATGACCCTCCATGCTCTTTAAATAGAGATCATGGACCAATCGAGTGTTAAGCCACAGATCAATGGTCATTAAGATCGAGGAGAATATGAATCGTCAGATCAATATATGTCGGGAACATATCATGATCGTCGGATTTCCTAACTACAAATGCATACTAAAGAAACACATTGTTACCTAATGACACATTAGACCAAGTAGATCTTAACTAACTCCTAAGTGTCTAAATATCCTAACACACGGCCTCTGGATTCTCTTCGAACATTTGGTCTACTTCCTCATGTTCCCTTTCCCTCCAATGGACATACATCTTGTGTCATGTAAATCAAAATTTTGGAGTTAGTGCCTTGTTTTTATCACTTGTTTAGGCATGTACGCGGCCTGTTTTTAAGACAGTCGCGTATGTATGTGGTATGAGTGTGTCTCAGATAGCATGCATACGTGGGATGAGCATGAACAACCTGCATACACACACGGTCGTGAACGATTCTAGGGCGCATGGCCCCCAAATATCTCTAAAAAGCATGAAATAGGAATGAAATTGCAAGCTAAGGAGAGGGGTACTTACTTGGTTCAAGAGGGAGTCATTTTCGTCCACCGTAGCTCTCCAAATTTGTGATTGAAGGAAGAGGGGTTTTACTATTTTTGGGTATTTTTCAAACTTCAATGGTGAAAATGAACCTTTCACGTATATTTATAGAATTTTTTACCCTTTTTGGACCTAGTGTTACCTTGTAATCTTCCCTAATGTTTGTTTGGTGGATGTTTTGGTTCCCCTTGGTGATATGTTGGTCGTACAAATGTCTCAAATGTTTTGGATTTGATTTGTTTAATAGATGGGTACCACTTATATCATTCTGTAACGAAGTTGTTTTTTCACAATTTGCATATAAGATAAGTCTATGCCACCTTGCATTTTATTGACGATTTCCGCTTTGCCATAGGGTAGATCCCACCAAAGTGCAACACATAACCTTCTATGTTCCTTTAGAAGTGTCGTAATTTGGTGGTATAGCCTTCCTCTTCATGGGTGCCCTAGGTAGATCCTTTTAATTCATCTTGGCATCCATATTCTATGTGTTCTATAGGCTCGGGAGTCCTTTAAGTTCCACCATGACTTCGGTTTCAAGCCTCATTCTTCTTGTTAGATATTCTTCTGGCCTAAACCCATGGGACTCCCCTAAAGCATGGTTTGTCTTATTTCAAGCTCACTTAAACTATGAAAGTGACATCTAGCGAGATATTATTTATCCTTTTCGTCCTCGCTTAGATTACATACAAAAAGGAACCCCCTTGGAGTCTCCTTTAAGCTCTTTTCAAAATCCATAAACATGAAAAGATCATCGAGTGACCTTGTTTATTTCACACTCTTTAAATGGTACAAAAATAATATCTATTTTGTATAAGTTTACCCCTTTTTTCGGCCAATAGATTAATTAGGAAAAATGTATGCCTCGAGAGATATGTCTCATCAGGAGAGTTTTCCCAAGTATAATGTTATCCTTCTTTCAAGCTTGAGGAACTAAATGTATGAAAAAGGTCACTTTGGAGTCTTCTTTTAATGATTTTTCAGACTCTCTAAACATGAAACCATCGAATCTACCTTCTCTAGGCTCATAAAACTTGACATTGAAGGAATCCCCTTATTCTTTATGGTGACTCGTAACTGCATTGCACTCTTGCATCTTTGGCCTAATGTTGACTCCATCTCATTGTTGATTAACCTTTAGAGCATTCCTTAGGTGCAAGCCCTGTAGCATTTTTGACTTTGTGATCTGACACCCTTACCCGTGGAGGAATCTCATCGAGTGTCCTTATCCTGCACATGTCTCCTTGCATTCAAAATTAATATGTTTCATGCGCTTGGAACTAGTTTTCTTGCTTGCGACACTCGCTCCTCCTCTATAATGTAGAATTTTTTTATTCTTTTTCAAGCTCATTAAATATTTTAAAAAGACAAAAAAAAAATTCCAAAAAGAAGGGAAGGGAAACATTCTCTTTTTACTGGCAACAATCTAGTCACCCTTGGAAAAATCACATCCTTCAGTTTGTTCTGCAAGTTTTGGGATTTAGCATTACCTTAGGAAGTTGTTCTTGTTACATAGAGTTGTGTCCTCCACTATTTGGTTACTCTTCCAAACATATGGAGAGTTTGTGGTGCCTCTTGTGCCACAAACTTATCTCAATAACATGTTGTCTGAGTCTTTTTATATGTCATGCTCTTGTCCAAGGGAAAGTCTTACAACCCGAGTCGGTCATTCTGCGATAAGTCTCTTGACCTTCATGAGTTGGCCATCTCGAGAGTCCTGTCAAGTTCACATTCATAATAAATGAAGCTCACTACCTGTTATTCAATTTTCCTCTAGTCTTTCTACAACAACTTGTCGAAGACCTTAGGGTAGTGGGTTTTACACTCTTATTATACTCGTACCCAAGTTTTGAAGATCTTGAATATATTGCTTGAGTCATGAAGCTATCATCTCTAGACACAGGCATTGATTCCTCATGAAGATTCATATGATATTATATTTGTATATCTTCTGATGATTTTGAGACATAGCTCCAATGTGTATTATACGCAGGTACGATCCTTATTGGCATAGATCCACTACATATATGTCACGTATTCAGGACTGCTTTGGGGGAAAATCCCCCTAGTTAGGGTCTAGTGGCTAGGAAAAGCAATGACACTTTAAAAGACAGAATTACTCATATTCCACCCAAATCTAACTAGACCTAATGATAACTAAGGAAGGAAAGAATAAGTCAAGGTAGGCACCTTAAGTCCTTCCGTTTATAGTAGATCATTTTCATTCGCTATTTGCTCCTGGATTGTAGGCCTCCTCCCAAATCTAGACTGAAACAACTTCAAAGAACAATCTACAATAACATATATATAATCATCAAGATCATTCAAAGGCCTAAATACTCATGAAAGCAATTACAAACATAAACATGAAGACACATGGATTTGGAAAAGGAAATTTCTCTTTTATTGATAACAAGATGGTAATATACAACCAAAATCTTGTCGACACTGCTCCACGAACCTCACTTGGGTTCCTCCAATTAGACTCCAAGTGCACTAATCCCAAAGTGAGATCCTCCCAACCAACATACCAAACTAGGGAATTGGATGGATTGCATAAGGAGGATGAATGATTGGGAATGCTAAGAATGGATACTTGAAACTAGATGCAAAGGCTTAGAGAGAAAGAAGGAGAAATTTTGGCAAAGTTCATTTGCCTCTTCTTTTCATATGTTCAAATGACCCCCCTAGGGCCCTTTTAATATGGAGAAAAGATGGTTATTTGGTTTTGAGAAGGGCTACAAGAGGTTAAATGGTTGTGAAACCCAAAATAGCCAATAAACTTCATCGGAAAGCACAATTTTTTTTATTTTTTGCAACTTTTTATGAGTACACGCGGGTTGGCAAGTGTCCAGGTCGTGTATGTACACGTGTTGCATGAGTATCAGGGCATGTACACCTTACAAAAAAAAATAAAAATTTAAGAGGAAACTTAGCAAAAGTAGTTGGCAAACGTGTAAATGAGTAGGCCAATGTCAAAAATGCATAATAGTGGCATTTTGGACTATAACACTATCTATTAGCGAACCCCTTTACTTTCTTCATAGATCATCAAGCACTAAAATATCTAGTCAATAAACCAGTCCATCAAGGAAAAATATGTCGATGGCTACTACTCTTTCAAGAATTTTACTTCGAAGTGGTAGTCTGACCAGGAAAGAAGAATGTCGGTCTAGATCATCTATATCGACTTGAAACAGGGGAAGATATGATAGGGATATATGATGACTTACCAAATGTGAATCTATTTAGGGTTGAAGCAGACCCCAAAGAACTAGAAGAAATCAAAAATTTTCTAAAAGAAGGGAAAGCACCTGAAGATCTCCTAGCCAATAAACAAAAAAACCTGGCCATGAAAGTTGCACCATTCACCCTCATGAATAGATATCTTTATAAGCTAGGACTCGACAACATTCTATGAAGATGTGCACTAGAGCATGAACGAGAAGACATCATTAACAAAGCACACATAGGCCCAGCAAGAAGTGGCTTCCAGGTTGACACGATAGCCAAGAAAATCCTTCAAGCCAGTCTTTGGTGGTTGAATTTACACAAGGACTATCAAGAACAAGTAAAGAAATGCAACAAGTGTCAAATATTAGGCCGATCATTATGGAAGAATGAAATTCCCTTGCACTTGGTAAACCCCAGTTTACTTTTTGAAATCTAGGCTATTGATTTTGTCGATCCTTTCCCAAGAGCGAAAAAGTCGGGAGAAAAATACATTGTTACAACCGTCAAATACTTAAGAAAGTGGGCAGAAGCAGAACTAGTCAAGAAATATACAAAGGAATCAACTACAAAGTTTATTTACGAAAATATAATAGCTAGATTCGGCTCCTCCCTAATGATAATTAGTGATCAAGGAACCCATTTCATCAATAGTACAATCAAAGTATTGTTGAAGAAATACATGATCAACCATAGAAAAACAATTGCATATCATCCACAAGCTAATGGGGTTGTCGAGTCGTTTAACAAAACAATACATAAGGGCCTCATGAAAATATGTGGTCTCGACAAAGACGAGTGGGATGACAAAGTTCACAAAATATTATGCGCATATAGAACAACATACAAAAGATCAACTGGCCAAATACCCTTTAAACTGGTTTACAGTTAAGAAGCAGTAATCCCACTACATTTATGCACAAACACGAATCAGATAGCTTATGTTCTAGAAATTGATCACATGGTGAACACAAGACAACGCTTCTACCAACTTAACCAATTAGAAGAAGAAAGTATGTTGGCACAACAACATCAGGAAATTCAAAAAACTCAACAAAAATCCTGGCATGATCAACACATTAAGAAGAAAGATATCAACAATGGAGACTTGGTACTCTTATATGACAGTCGAGTAAAAGGTAAACCAAGCAAGCTAGAAACTGCATGGTTAGGTTCGTACGTGGTCGAGGACATCCGACCTTTAGGAGCAATACAATTGAGAACACTACAAGGGCACTCTTTCAAGAAATTACTTAATGGGGCCCATCTAAAAAGACATCATACATAGTTACCTAAAGCCCTATTGGTGAAAACCTCCTTAGAGGCACCAGTAGGACTTGACTTGGTCGAAAACCTTTGAGGTGACCTAAGTCGAAAGCAAAGGTAATAAAGAAAAAGACAAAAATCAAATAAAGACAGGACAAAGCAAAAACAATAAATGGAAGATTAAGAACATACAAATCAAGAAATCGAAATTAAACAAGCAATAAACAAGTTGGTTACTAGAATTAGGTACTAAAACTTATCGACAACAATAAATTGTATGACCGTCTCTCAACACATTCATTCCACAACAAAATTTTCTAGGATAAGAAGAGAAAAGAGTCATTGGGCTTCAATCAAAGAGGAGACCCAAAAATCAAGAGTTGGTTCTACACCTAGACAAGATTTGTGCCACTACCTGAACGAGCGAACCAGTCGATCGAGCAAAAGAGAAGAATATCATTCTCATAAATGTGAATTCTGAAGATCAAGTGTGAAGGAAAAACTCTGAACAAGTGAGCATGCAAACAAGACGTTGAGCAAACAAGATCATCCTAACCCAAATAAGAATGTATTCAAAAGGTCGAGCATTCATCGAATTGATAGGAAAGCACAAAGTGACATGGTCATACATGTCAACCAGAGGTCTTTGACCATCCGGTTAGATCAACCTAACCAAGCATCACAAGTGAATGTTGACCAACCAAAACCAACAAACTTGAACTTATCATGTGTCATGAGGCCCATGATGACATTAGCATGACACCACACAATTTTTCGTGCATCCTCGCAGATTTTAGAAAATGACAAATCCTTTGGGGAAAGCAAGGCAAGGTCAAACAAAGGCATGTGGGAATATATCTCATACAAGTAATAGATACGCTAACAGTATGAAAAATCAATTGAAGATTGTGCAATGTATAAGCAGACAATAGGCTTCACACCTCCACACCATCTGCAGTCGTCATCTACGATTGATAAAGAACATTAATCATTTCCCACACATGCACAACCATGTGGGTGTAAGATCTATGTAGATTATGTTATGTATGAGAAATATCTCCATCCCATCAGTTGGCTTCATAGACACAAATGAAGGTCCTTTGTAAAGAAACTAAAAGATCAAAGAAAAACCATCCTACACGCATATAAGCTCCCAAAAATAGGCTATGTTGATGATGAATGTCACAGACCATGACTCACATGTGCCCCCCCTCCCTACAGGAGAAGCTAACCGACCATCTTGGATACAAATTTCAGGAGAAGATGTTCATCATTGTGTAAAGAAAGGAATGTCCCTCTTGGGCACCATTACCTCAATCTTAAGGATAGAGGGGCATTTGAGAATTATTCCTAACGTACATTTGTAACATCTAGTCAACCTGAAACATAAGCTTGAGGTAGGAGATTCAAGGCGTTGGTCAGGGATACCATGCACTGACAAACGGTGGGGGTCGAGTGGAAGACATCAGATGCTCTTCCAGCCAAACCATTCCATGGTTGAGTGCAAGTCCATGGTAGATGACGATTTTGGACATGGAAAAAAGAAAATAAATGTAACATGTGCACAAGATTTGGTGTCACAAGTGAAGATGAAAACATCTGTGTAAACCCAAATCATTCCATGGTAGAATGGGTCCAGCACTGCAGACACGAGTCACATGGAGTCAGCTAAAAAAGTCCAAGTCAAAGCTCATTGGGACGAGGAGAACACACCCCACTTGATAGCACCATGCTAGCTTTGGGGGTAAAAGTCTATTTTTACCCAGTAAAATCATATAAAAAAAGTTGAAAAGCTCGAGTGCTTAGAATACCAAAGAAAGTAGCAAGAATCTGACAAGTAGTCTTAATATTTCAAAAGAATGGTTTACTTTCAAACCGAAACACATATAAGCCAACATAAGGAGCTTAGTTTAATATTAACACTGAAAAGAATGGTATATGTTTTCCCACCAAGTGCTACTATTTATTTATTATAGAGCATTTGAAGGAGCATCGCCGCCAAAACACCCAACAGTCCAACCATGAACCAGCCATATAAATACAAGCAAAAGGACTCCATCCATGATCGACATCAACATTTCTTCTTTTATACTTCTTCTCTTCTCATCTTCAATTTTTGTAAACAATTTTGTCAATGTAATAATCACTCTCCCCCTTGCTCACGACGAGCAAGGAATTGAGGGGGGGGAGATGTTGTAGGGGCTAGTCGGCCCCATCGACTAGACCCTCCAATCAACTAGCAAAGTCAATTGTAGTAGTCGGTTAGGAGAGTCGGTCGGATAGGCAGTTAGAGTCGAACGACCAGATAGTTACATATTGCAACCAACTTGTAACATATATATATATATATGTAATGGAATGTAAGAGACTGTTCTGAATATAACAAAAAGATTTGATGGTTCTCTCACCTCTTGTGTATGTCTGTCTATATGACTATGTGATCTTCTATATGATGTTATAATATGTGTTTCTCTATGTAAGGATCTATCGGTAACTATCTCATACTTTTTCTCATACTACAACAAGACTCCTAAGAAGTGCATAAAATCTCAATATGACAAAACGATTCAACCTTGTGTCTTTATGGAGAGTTGCTTGGTTATGGTCTATGATTATTACCATCATAAGTTAGGCATAGGAAATTTCAAACCCATTTGGCATGGTCCTTACATTGTGAGATGTGTGTTGCACAAAGGGGCCTATGAGTTAGTCAACTATAATGGAAATCCACTCCCGAAGCCTCGCAATGGGATCTATTTGAAGAAGTATTATGCCTAAGAAGCATGACCACATGGTACTTTGTATATAATGTATTTTAGTTTGGTGTGGTGTGTTCTTTTAATTTTATGTGTGTGTTTGTCTCAATTCAATTCTTATCACGCTTGGTGCTTGATTTATATATGTCAACATTCCCCCTAGTCTATGTAGGACTCACCGTCGAAGCTAGACGTAGTACCCAGAACATTTCTCACCCCGCTTGGGTGATCTTCTCGCCCATAGATGAACTAACAAGTTCATGGGGCATATGCCTCGATCTTGTGACCAAAAAAATTGTGGAGTGTAGTGTGGTCATTGAGATATTGTCTGAGGCTCTTGCACTTGGCATTCACAAGTTAGTTGTCAGATTAGATTCCTAGCTAGTGGTATCTCAGTTGAATCATGCCTATTTATTGAAAATCCCTATGTTACTTTGTAAGTATTTGAGGGTTTGTCTTATTGAAAGGTAATTTGAGTATATTGATTACCAACACATTCCAAGAAGATCCAATGCATTAGTTGATTCATTAGTCAATTACATGTTGGATTGGCATTTGTCACATTTATTAGGCATCATATTCAAAAGCATGAATGTGCATAAAAACATGGGTTTCATTTACATCACTAGGACACCATAACTATGAGATAAAACACACACACACACATACACCAGTTTGAATGGTGTTTGTCCTGTAAGCTTCTTGCATGTAGTCCTGTAAGCCTATAACACTGTTGATACCTTCAAATCCCAATCATCCCTTTTCACATTGCAAATCTTTGTCAATGCATTTTCTAGAATATTGTTAAAAGCTTCTACTGTACCATTTGCTTGGGGATGGTAAGGTGTGCTCTTCTGATGATGTATCTCAAATTCTTTTGTCATAGCTTTGATTGTACTGTTAATAAAATGAGTTCTTTGATCACTCAACAAAATTTTGGGACATCCAAATCTAGTCACCACGTTCTCAAAGAGAAACCGCGCTGCAACCTTCACTAGGGCTGCTTCTTCCCATCTAATTAAGTATTTTGTTGAAGTGATGATGTATCTGGCTCCTAACCTCCTCGCTGGTGGATTAATGGGTCCAATGAAATCCAAATCCCATTTATCAAATACATGTAAAGTTACTTGGGGCATAAGTGGCATTTCATCCCTTCTCAATGGTTTTCCCACCCTCTGACAGACTCCACAGTTCTGAGAGTATTCCTTTGCGTCCCTATGTACTGTAGGCCACCATAATCCTACGCGCAACACCGTTTGTGTTGTAGGATTTCCTGCATAGTGCCCTCCAGCTATACCTTCATGTGCTTCTGCTAACACCATGGAGCGTTCATGCTCCATCACACATCTTCTCATAATTCCATCTGCACCTAACTTGTATAAATGACCTGCAATCAATTGATAGTCTACAGCGCACACTACCAACTATTTTTTCTGTGCGACTATAAATTCCCTAGGAGCCATTCTTGTGCTAAAAAATCCAACAATGTCAGCAAAATAATCATCAACAATCTGAACAAAAAATAAGTTAGCATCAAGAAAATTCTCCTCCAAGTTCTTTGGCTCCTCTCCATTAGTAATTATTGATATATGATCTGGTCCTACATTCAACTTCATTGGTTTTACTATGATTTCAAAATCAATTTCCTGAAACAATAACAACCATCTACAGATCCTCCCCCCCAACACTGGCTTGTTAACTAGGTACTTCAAAGTGGAATGATCTGTAAACATCTTAAAATGTTGACCCAATAAATAATGTCTGAAATTTTGTAGGGAATATACCATAACCAAACCTTCCCTTTCTGTAGTATTATAGTTCTGCTCAGAATCAGACAATTTTCTACTTGCAAAAGATATTGGGTGATCAATGTCTCCTTCACCTGGTTGTGCCAAAACTGCTCCAAGCGCATTGGATGAAGCGTCCACATGCACATGAAATTCTTTTTTCCAATCTGGAAAGCTCAAAATTGGTGTTGTCGCCATCTTTTCTTTCAGTATGTCCAAGCTCTCTTGGCATTCATCATTCCACTAAAACATGATGTCTTCCTTTAGTAACTTCTACATGGGCACATAAATCTTTGCATAGCCCTTTATGAATTTCCTGTAGTACCCTGTGTGGCCCAATGTTTGTCTCAACTGGCGCACTAACTTTGGTGATGGTAAATTGACAATAACAACAATCTTCGCAGTCTACTATCAAACCCTATTTGCATACAATGTGCCCAAGTAGGATGCCAAACGGTGTGTTGAATATACATTTCTTAATGTTCAATGAGATATGGCATTGCCTACATGTTTCTAACATTAACCTTAGAATTTCTACATGGTCCTTCATTAAACTAAATACTATCCAATCATCCAAATAAACCTCTAAAAAATTACGTATGAAATCCTTGAATGCAGCTACTACTACTCTAGAAAATGTTGTTGGTGCATTATTTAAACCAAATGGCATTACTGTGTACTGATATGACCCCCACTCTATTGCAAATGTAGTTTTGTACTTGTCCTCTGGAGCAATTATGATCTGATAGTAACCTGAAAATCCATCTGTGAAAGAGTACACTTCCTGTCCTCTGACATTCTCTAAAACCTCATCTATAAATGGAGTAGGAAAAGGATCATGCAGGCATGCATCATTTAACTTCCTTAGATCCACACATATCCTATCACTCTAGTCTTCTTTTCCTAGACCGTCATTGGACTAATCCACTCTGATTCTTCCATAGGCTCTATGATTCTTGATTCTAGCATTTTGTCAATTTTTGCCTTAACCTTCTGCTTATAGATGGGGTTTAATCTGTATGGTCTTTGTCTAACTGGTCTTGCCTCTAGTCTGAGGGGTATCTTCATTTCCCCAATTTCTCCTACTACCCCTTTCATCTTTGAAAATGTGGCTTGGAATAAGTCACTATACTCACGCAGTAATTCAGTTATCTTTTCCATTGTCTCTATGTCCTAGTAATCTCCAATGTTGGTTATCTTAGGCTTCTCTTTAGTCCCAATATTGACCTATTTAATCTTTATAGGTGCAATAAATTATTTTGATTGTAACAGGGGCCCTTCCAACCCTCTTTCTCCTTCCCCTTGTAATATATGTATGTCACGTGGGTTTTCTGTTGCTTCTTCATCCTCTGCGACCTGATAACATTAAACTAATTGTTCAAGTGTTTTTTTTTCTTGTAATCTTTGTCTATTATCACTGTATCTACCCCATACTCTTCAAATACCCTCCCTTTGATCCTCTGTAATGCTAAATCCACCCATGGATTCTCACTTTCAAATGCAAAGGTCCTAATAAAGTTATGTTGCACTGCGCCCCAACTTGCAGTTTTTCTACGCAATTCCTGCTCCTTGTACCAATTACTAGGTATTCCTTCTAATGTATGAATAAAGTAATGTGTCCATTCCCCTGGTGGTACCAATCTATAGTTAGTGACACAATCATCTATTTGTTGTCTTGGGTTCCCTCTTCCATCATACTTCTGTAAGAGCATATCCCGTTGACTCCTACCAAATCTTTTGTGCATCAATCGCTTACACTGATACCAATCCTGAATTACCTTCTTATGTGCACCCCACCATCATGTAGGTGTGTCCCTCAATGCTCTATCCAACACTAATAATCTCTAACTACCCAAAACCTTTTATTCTAACTTTGTCAAGAAGTTTTCTAAATTGTCCTCTTCAGTAAATGTGGGAAATTGTCTTACTTATGTCCCAACCCATCTTATTGCGCGTGTAACTCTGGCGCACCTCCTAGTAGAGACTTCAGGCAATCTTTGCTTCCAATTTTTTACTCCAGTATCAGAATCTAACATGTAGGAATTAATACTCCTCCAACTAAGCACTCCATTTGCAGTTGGATTCACATAGTCTTCATCTCGCGCAGTAGTCCTATATAACTGGTTCACATCATCCTCTAGAACACTGTCAGGCACAAGTTCTACATATCTTTCACAATCTAAGGGATCTAAAGGTGCTACTACCCTAAAGTCCCCAGCTTCAAATATCATCTTTCTAGTCTTTAAAATAATTATGACTTGATTATCAAAGGTCCAATCAATTCCCAATAGTGCTGGAAATGGTATAAACTCATCCACCATATTCATCACTTCAAAGTCTGTTGTGGTGTACACACCATCTAGATCCATTGTTATATTCTTCAATCTACCTATGGGAATCAATCTATGCTGGTTTGATAGCTTCAATTGGATAGGTGAATACCCTAGTGTAGGTTCTCCCATTGCTTCCCAAGTCTTCTTTGGCAAAATGTTGACATTTGATCCTAAGTCTAGGATAACATTTCCCATGATAAAGTCTCCTATATTTGCATTCAATCTGAACTCTCTTTTAGTTCTTTTCTTTCTATGGACACGATTAATCTTCTTTGGTTTTGTTCCGACCCCTTCCTCTATGCTACATTTCTCAAGCATATTTTTAAACAAATCCATGACATTCTTATCATTAAGTAATTTAAAGCAAGATTTCGGGAAATTCTTTAAGTTACTTACTTTCTATGTTTGTTTTCCTTTGCAAGTATGATCCAAAGAGTGAGGCATATAAAAAAATAGGAGTATCATACCTCAGTGCAGTATTCGATGTGGAGGCTACATTCTCCTTCAGGAACTCCTTATTTACTTCCTTGAAAGTTTCCTTCTCCTTCTTTGCATCAAACTGTTGTTGTGGCTGAGTGTTCTTTTGAATCCAACACCGAGATTCCTTCTTCTGGTTATGTGCATCTGCTCCTCTCTTCACTCCTCCTCTAGTCACTACATTGATGTTCCTCCCAGGATCCCTTGTTTCTGTAGTAATCCACTGAACATTTTGGTTATTTAGATTCCTCTTCTTCTGGATCTTTGTCATTAACTTTAGGCAATATTTTGTCATGTGATCCATTGCGCGACAGTACATACATGTTGTTTTTGGTCGAGGACAATCTCTGGCATAGTGTCCTTGCTCTTGACAATTATGGAAGATAATAGGGCCTTTACCTCTGCCCATTCCTCCTCTTCCTCTACCTCTGAATCCTCCTCCGTTCCCCTGTGGATCCATGTTCTATTGATGATATTGTGGTGCCTAATTATATTGTGGGGGTTGTTGAAATTATGGCATCGATTGAAATTGTTGCGCATTGACAAACTGTGGCGCAGTTTGTCCTACCATCAACTCAGCCCGCATCCTGTATGCATCTGAGGTTCTTTCCTTCATTAACTCTAGGGTTCTATAATTTTTGTCTTCATGTCCACTGACTTACAAAAGTTGCAGAAAGTACTCTTCGGTTTTGTCTTATACTTCTGCATCATAGGGAAGTGATAAGGATCATGCCCATGTGTCTTGCATTTTTCACACCAAGGCCCTCCTGTAGGCAATGGATTTGGCATCCCTACTCCCAGGTACTACACAAATGTCGGACACTCATTCTTGTGGTGTCCCTCTGATATGTATAGGGTACACCACATTGCTTCTCTTTTCTCCCTACTTTTATTCTGGTTTAATTGCACTGTCAATTTCTTCAGGTCTTCCTTCAACTCCTCTATCGTTGGATCTATCTGATTATATTAATAATAATAATCTATTTTTAAGGTCACGGCCAAGCCAACACACTAAATTGGTGTATGAGACCCCCATGTTTGTGGGACAAGGGACCCCCCTCCGCCCAGCGATTTGACTGGTAAAGTCTACGAAGGTATACATACCCTACCCCCCTCTGGATTTGAACCTATGACCTCTTAAGAGGAAACACATGTTCTGGATTCTCCTCTAACTGCATCGCTGCTTGCAGTGCCTCTGCCTGGGTTTGAAATTTCTGATGTCTCAATGGATATTTGAAATGTGGTAATAGAGAATTTATAAACAACAGTCTGTTCTGCATGTCAGAAATGGGATACTTCAGTTTACCTTTCAATGTCTTGAACTTCTGATCGATGTCCCATACAGACTCTCCTAGTTTTTGTCTAACCTCAACCATCTCATTCATAAACTGATCCTTTGATTTTGGCCTCTGAAACTCAGTGATCAGTGCCTGCTTGATCCCTGCTACTGTTCCTGACGCACCCAATGGATTGTTTACTGCTAGATTCATGTACCAATCCAGCGCACGGTTTTTGAATGTTATTGCTAGCTGAGTTGCTTTTGCTACCTCATCAGTGACTCTTTTCGCTTCCCATATTCGCTCACACACGAATAGGTGCTTCTCTAGGTCTTTTGTTCCATCTCCATGGAACTTTGGTAATATTAGAGTTGGATCTACACCTACCATTATAGAATGTGTTGTACCTGCTCCGCGCGGTTCTATTATCTGTGTATTGTTATTCAGACTTGAACTCCCACTGGTATTGCTACCGATACTTCCACTTGTACCAGTACCTACATTGTTGTTGGTACTTTCACTTGTACCCTCACTTCTATTATGATCTCCTAGATTCCTTTGACTATTAGTCATTGGTTCTCTAAACAACTCTTTCTTTGTTGATGTGTTGATCATACATGGGGTTGTACGTTCTACATTGATTCATATCTGGATAGGGGTACTTGCTTCCTCATTGGATCTCGCTCCTCTAGTATTTCTTTCACATGTGGCACGCAGTATTTCTTCAATTTGCTCCACAACACGAAGATCCACTATCTCTTCCTCATCACTCTCCAAGCCTTCCCTCTTGGCTACTGCTCTTTTCTTCCTATTGAGCTTATACTGGTAGGGTCTACCACTACGCGTCATTCCTACCTTCTGCAGAATTTCCTGGATATCCTCTTGATCCATCATAATGGGATCTTTCTCTTTACTGCGCTCTCCTCTATCCATTTCCCCCTCCATCTCAGACCTTCCTCGGTGCTTCCCCTAACTCCCCATGCACACATGGTAGTTTAGTTGTCTAATTCCATGGTTAATATTCCTTTATCATGCAATAATCTCTTGATTGAAGTGTACAAAGACCTGATGTACCTTCCCCTTGGACCCTTAAGAAACTCTTGCTTTTCTACATTGTAAGACTTCGATGTATCTACTACAAACTCAATGATATACCCCACTACATTGTTGTCTATCTAGAAATCTACTGCGTGCATGAATTTGTTATTCACCCTCTTCAACCGCACGATACTCTCTTCTATCCACTCCACTGATCTAACTCTATTTATCAAATGGGTATCTTTCAACTGTGTTATCCACTCATGCAATAGCGTGGGAAACTCACTAAATAAAATCTCGTGTATTTCGTTGAATACGTATCTCTCCAAGTACTATCTTGGCTTAAACCCAAGGCTTCTATTATCTTTGTGGGAAAACTCTAGTTCCTAAACTGTCAACCATCTTTCAATATCTGCTTTCGTGGGGTGCCAACCTAAAAACATTCCCTTTCTTAAACCCTCGCGCTATACTATGTGATACATCCTTTCCGATCTAATCTTTTGAGTTCCAACCGGCAATAAAACCATTTGTTGGCTTTATGGGCTGACCCGGGTTCTAACTACAGGATTACCAACAAACCTTCGACCATCGACCCTTCTAGATACCAGAAGGCAACACAATGCATAGAGTGCACTGTGCAGTGTCACCCGAGATGGCTTCAATGGGTGGTCGCAAGACTCAGGTGTCTGCAACCATGGGATGGGATGTGCTTCTCTCTCAGGGGCATTAGATCTTCTCAACTGCTATCCCTCAAATACCCATTTAATATGCTAACCCTAGCTATATCTTAGTTCTAACCAGTGACACAACTATTATAACCGAACTTGATTAACCATTATAACAACATATACCCAATGACATATATTCATTTACTGCAACATAAGATTTAGATCTGAATACTAACTATGGCATTCATCCATTTAGCGGTGTTCTACATATTTCATCAGTTTATCCTTAGTGCATAGTATTATTTCCTTTATCATTTTAACATGTTCATCAGAAAACTCATTAAAGCAAATATAACCACAAGTACTGCAAACATTCACATATAACCAAGATGTACCGTGGTTCACCCCCTCCTGGGTCTACGTCCACAAAGATGAGTCGCTTCAACTCTTTATTAATCTTCCTGCAAAATCCAGTGTCATGCACTGTACATTTCTTTCTCCATTACAATCGATCTCCACAGATCGCGATAGTCTTCAAAAAACTTAGAACAAATCTTAGAACATGCATAGAATATCAAAATCTAGAACTCGGAACAAAACTAAGAACTTTCCCCCCTTCCACGGTCATAATACATTCTACTTATACCAAAAATGGGACAAAGCCCTTAAAAAAACCTTAACCGTAACTGGATTAGGTTCGTCCAATTTCCAACTGACTCAATCTCGACTGGTCCATGATCCAACCATTCTCCAAGTCGACGCTTGTCCACTTTCCAACTACTCCGCAGTAGTTTGTCCACTTTGTAACTGTTTTTTCTTGGTGTTGGGTTTCCTCTATTTCTAGCGCTGGTTTTCCTCCGTTTCCAGCACTGCTTTTCCTTTGTTTCTGGCGCGCTCCCCATTTTCCGACGTTGCCTTATATTTTCCAATTGCTGCCTTGACTTCTTCAAAACTTCCTTGATTTTCTCCCAAAATTGGCCTGCGCCAACAATCATCCATTTTCAAAAACTGTGTAGTATACAAAATTGGGCTATATGGCCCATCATGATACAATATATATGTGTTAGGTGACTAATCTTATCCGTCATATTACAAAAAATGGGAGACAATATCTAGTCATCCCAAGGCACATGTGTCTCATGGTAGCACACTAATGCATGGGCCACTTGCCTCGGAAGATAAACAAAAGGGTGAGGTACACGCAATTACATGACCATGCAGTCTCTAAGGGACATCCTCCATACACATCATGGGGATTCCAATTGTTCGAAAAAATAGGGTATTCCACATAAGACGAACACCTTTAGTAACCATTCCTACAACCTAATCAAAGATCAACACAATGATGTTTTTACGTGGTTAAAATCCTTGAAGAGGGAAATATACCACGACCCCAACCAACATGGTCACTTGAGGCAATATATTAATGCAAAAGAAAAATATTTTACAAGAAATTTTCTCACAGTCGATCATCAACAAATGACCCTCCATGCTCTTTAAATAGACACCATGGACCAATTAAGTGTTAAGCTACATATCAATGTAGTTGTGTAAGGTTCCAAAACCTTAAAATATTAGAATAAACTAGAGTACACACCATGTACAACAATGTGAGCTTGAAGTATGACTCCAATATAGATAAGAGATATGAGTTACACAATAACTCCTTAAATAAAATAAGAAACTCCTTCAAATATCCAAATACATTCATACATCACAATTCACATGTCTCAATAATGAATACACGATCTCTATATATACCTATTCACACACTACACATGAGGTCCCTTTACCATTAGGCCGACCTTATTACCTATACATTTACACATTACATGTACATTTATCCCCATATATGCCCCCCCTTTGGGTCATATCATATACATTTAACCCCTTATATGCCCCCCTTAGGTCATAACATAATACCCTCCTTCAAAAATATATCCTCAAAGATTTGCAATTAAAGGCTTAACATGTGATGAAACCAAGTAATATGATTTTCTTATGTTCTTGCCTTCTTCATTCCGTTGACGATGATCCATCCATCCAAAGTCAATTTTTTTTCAGTCTTAATCCTTTCTCGCTAGTTGTTGCATAATTTTCTTTCCTTTGATTCCATGTATTGTTGTTGTAACTTCTCCAATTTGTAGTGGTTGTTGGTCTCTAATAATAGTTTGTTAAAGAGTGGTTTATTGATGCCTTGTTCCATGAATACTGACAAGTATTCGATATTCTTCCTTGATAATGTTGATATCGATCGGTCCATTGGATGTAGCTTGGGTGGTTGGGAGGAATGGTTGTTATCCTCCCCACCTGAGTTTGATTCCTTGTAAGTGACTTGTGATGCCCTTAATGGGTCTATTATATACTCTTGTTGTTGAGTATGTTACTCATGTTGTTGAGCAATCAATATCCCGCCAATTTTGGCCTCCCCATGTTCTCTTGCGGATTTTGAGGGGGTTTCCATGGACGTAATAAGCTATTGGTATTTAGTGTCGTGAACCAATGGCATCCTCTATATTCTTTCCTTGGTCTTTGATTACTCTAGCCTTGTAGATAATACCATCATATTTGGCATATTCATCCTCTACATGAAGTTCAACTTCTTCAAGTATCTTCTGGTGGCCTTCTTGAATCTTCTTTTCTTTCTCATTTTGAAGCTGCAATGTCACCCCATTTATAAAATTATGACATCCTTCTTCAATTCTGGATTGCATTTCCAATTTTACCTCATCA